>CM055119.1:46085826-46323703 GCA_029206835.1 Rana muscosa
ACTTGCCCATATGGGGATACCCACATCCCTGGAATAGGGATGAGCTTCGTGTTCGAGTCGAACATATGTTCGACTCGAACATCGGCTGTTCGATCGTTCGACGAATATCGAACGATTTGGGCCGTTCGCGCCAAATTCGAGTGACGCGAACGGCCCACAATGCACTACGCCATCGCAGTGTCATCCAGGCGCTGTGATTGGCCAAGCATGCACTGTGACCCCGCATGCTTGGCCAATTACAGCGCCGGCAGCGAGGAGAGCAATGATTGGCCACAGGCAGGATGCCTGTGGCCAATTATTGCTGAGGGGGTTTAGTACACGCCCCACACTATAAAAGGCCGCCAGCGCGGCGGCCTTGTGTAGTGTGTTCCGGAGCAGGGAAAGAGAAGCATAGGCAGGGACAGTGTCATTTTTTTCCTTTACTAATCCTGGATTCCTTGTGTTTAGGGACAGAGAATGATAGGTAGGGAGAGTGTCAGTGTGTCATTCTGTGCTAAACCTTGTTTGTAGGGACAGAGAAGGACAGTGAGGGAAAGTGTCAGTGTGCTATTCTGTGCTAAATCTTGTTTGTAGGGACAGAGAAGGACAGTGAGGGAAAGTGTCAGTGTGCTATTCTGTGCAAATCCTTGTTTGTAGGGACAGAGAAGGACAGTGAGGGAAACTGTCAGTGTGCTATTCTGTTCTAAACCAATCTTGCTGAACCGTATTTGAAATCATTGAGTTTAGGGACAGAGAAGGACACTCGTGGAAACTATCAGTGTGCTATTCTGTGCTAAATCTTGTTTGTAGGGACAGAGAAGGACAGTGAGGGAAACTATCAGTGTGCTATTCTGTGCTAAACCAATCTTGCTGAACCATATTTGAAATCCTTGAGTTTAGGGACAGAGAAGGACACTCGTGGAAACTATCAGTGTGCTATTCTGTGCTAAACCTTGTTTGTAGGGACAGAGAAGGACAGTGAGGGAAAGTGTCAGTGTGCTATTCTGTCCTAAACCAATCTTGCTGAACCATATTTGAAATCCTTGAGTTTATGGACAGAGAAGGACACTCGTGGAAACTATCAGTGTGCTATTCTGTGCTAATCCTTGTTTGTAGGGACAGAGAAGGACAGTGAGGGAAACTGTCAGTGTGCTATTCTGTTCTAAACCAATCTTGCTGAACCATATTTGCAATCCTTGAGTTTAGGGACAGAGAAGGACACTCGTGGAAACTATCAGTGTGCTATTCTGTGCTAAATCTTGTTTGTAGGGACAGAGAAGGACAGTGAGGGAAAGTGTCAGTGTGCTATTCTGTCCTAAACCAATCTTGCTGAACCATATATGAAATCCTTGAGTTTAGGGACAGAGAAGGACACTCGGGGAAACTGTCAGTGTGCTATTCTGTTCTAAACCAATCTTGCTGAACCATATTTGAAATCCTTGAGTTTAGGGACAGAGAAGGACACTCGTGGAAACTATCAGTGTGCTATTCTGTGCTAATCCTTGTTTGTAGGGAAAGAGAAGGACAGTGAGGGAAACTATCAGTGTGCTATTCTGTGCTAAACCAATCTTGCTGAACCATATTTGAAATCCTTGAGTTTAGGGACAGAGAAGGACACTCGTGGAAACTATCAGTGTGCTATTCTGTGCTAAATCTTGTTTGTAGGGACAGAGAAGGGCAGTGAGGGAAAGTGTCAGTGTGCTATTCTGTCCTAAACCAATCTTGCTGAACCATATTTGAAATCCTTGAGTTTAGGGACAGAGAAGGACACTCGTGGAAACTATCAGTGTGCTATTCTGTGCTAATCCTTGTTTGTAGGGACAGAGAAGGACAGTGAGGGAAACTATCAGTGTGCTATTCTGTGCTAAACCAATCTTGCTGAACCATATTTGAAATCCTTGAGTTTAGGGACAGAGAAGGACACTCGTGGAAACTATTAGTGTGCTATTCTGTGCTAAATCTTGTTTGTAGGGACAGAGAAGGACAGTGAGGGAAAGTGTCAGTGTGCTATTCTGTCCTAAACCAATCTTGCTGAACCATATTTGAAATCCTTGAGTTTAGGGACAGAGAAGGACACTTGTGGTAACAATCAGTGTGCTATTCTGTGCTAAATCTTGTTTGTAGGGACAGAGAAGGACAGTGAGGGAAAGTGTCAGTGTGCTATTCTGTCCTAAACCAATCTTGCTGAACCATATTTGAAATTCTTGAGTTTAGGGACAGAGAAGGACACTCGTGGAAACTATCAGTGTGCTATTCTGTGCTAATCCTTGTTTGTAGGGACAGAGAAGGACAGTGAGGGAAACTATCAGTGTGCTATTCTGTGCTAAACCATTCTTGCTGAACCATATTTGAAATCCTTGAGTTTAGGGACAGAGAAGGACACTCGTGGAAACTATCAGTGTGCTATTCTGTGCTAAATCTTGTTTGTAGGGACAGAGAAGGACAGTGAGGGAAAGTGTCAGTGTGCTATTCTGTCCTAAACCAATCTTGCTGAACCATATTTGAAATCCTTGAGTTTAGGGACAGAGAAGGACACTTGTGGAAACTATCAGTGTGCTATTCTGTGCTAATCCTTGTTTGTAGGGACAGAGAAGGACAGTGAGGGAAACTGTCAGTGTGCTATTTTGTTCTAAACCAATCTTGCTGAACCATATTTGAAATCCTTGAGTTTAGGGACAGAGAAGGACACTCGTGGAAACTATCAGTGTGCTATTCTGTGCTAATCCTTGTTTGTAGGGACAGAGAAGGACAGTGAGGGAAACTATCAGTGTGCTATTCTGTGCTAAACCAATCTTGCTGAACCATATTTGAAATCCTTGAGTTTAGGGACAGAAAAGGACACTCGTGGAAACTATCAGTGTGCTATTCTGTGCTAAATCTTGTTTGTAGGGACAGAGAAGGACAGTGAGGGAAAGTGTCAGTGTGCTATTCTGTCCTAAACCAATCTTGCTGAACCATATTTGAAATCCTTGAGTTTAGGGACAGAAAAGGACACTCGGGGAAACTGTCAGTGTGCTATTCTGTGCTAAACCAATCTTGCTGAACCATATTTGAAATCCTTGAGTTTAGGGACAGAGAAGGACACACGTGGAAACTATCAGTGTGCTATTCTGTGCTAAATCTTGTTTGTAGGGACAGAGAAGGACAGTGAGGGAAAGTGTCAGTGTGCTATTCTGTCCTAAACCAATCTTGCTGAACCATATTTGAAATCCTTGAGTTTATGGACAGAGAAGGACACTCGTGGAAACTATCAGTGTGCTATTCTGTGCTAATCCTTGTTTGTAGGGACAGAGAAGGACAGTGAGGGAAACTGTCAGTGTGCTATTCTGTTCTAAACCAATCTTGCTGAACCATATTTGAAATACTTGAGTTTAGGGACAGAGAAGGACACTCGTGGAAACTATCAGTGTGCTATTCTGTGCTAATCCTTGTTTGTAGGGACAGAGAAGGACAGTGAGGGAAACTATCAGTGTGCTATTCTGTGCTAAACCAATCTTGCTGAACCATATTTGAAATCCTTGAGTTTAGGGACAGAAAAGGACACTCGTGGAAACTATCAGTGTGCTATTCTGTGCTAAATCTTGTTTGTAGGGACAGAGAAGGACAGTGAGGGAAAGTGTCAGTGTGCTATTCTGTCCTAAACCAATCTTGCTGAACCATATTTGAAATCCTTGAGTTTAGGGACAGAGAAGGACACTTGTGGTAACAATCAGTGTGCTATTCTGTGCTAAATCTTGTTTGTAGGGACAGAGAAGGACAGTGAGGGAAAGTGTCAGTGTGCTATTCTGTCCTAAACCAATCTTGCTGAACCATATTTGAAATTCTTGAGTTTAGGGACAGAGAAGGACACTCGTGGAAACTATCAGTGTGCTATTCTGTGCTAATCCTTGTTTGTAGGGACAGAGAAGGACAGTGAGGGAAACTATCAGTGTGCTATTCTGTGCTAAACCATTCTTGCTGAACCATATTTGAAATCCTTGAGTTTAGGGACAGAGAAGGACACTCGTGGAAACTATCAGTGTGCTATTCTGTGCTAAATCTTGTTTGTAGGGACAGAGAAGGACAGTGAGGGAAAGTGTCAGTGTGCTATTCTGTCCTAAACCAATCTTGCTGAACCATATTTGAAATCCTTGAGTTTAGGGACAGAGAAGGACACTTGTGGAAACTATCAGTGTGCTATTCTGTGCTAATCCTTGTTTGTAGGGACAGAGAAGGACAGTGAGGGAAACTGTCAGTGTGCTATTTTGTTCTAAACCAATCTTGCTGAACCATATTTGAAATCCTTGAGTTTAGGGACAGAGAAGGACACTCGTGGAAACTATCAGTGTGCTATTCTGTGCTAATCCTTGTTTGTAGGGACAGAGAAGGACAGTGAGGGAAACTATCAGTGTGCTATTCTGTGCTAAACCAATCTTGCTGAACCATATTTGAAATCCTTGAGTTTAGGGACAGAAAAGGACACTCGTGGAAACTATCAGTGTGCTATTCTGTGCTAAATCTTGTTTGTAGGGACAGAGAAGGACAGTGAGGGAAAGTGTCAGTGTGCTATTCTGTCCTAAACCAATCTTGCTGAACCATATTTGAAATCCTTGAGTTTAGGGACAGAAAAGGACACTCGGGGAAACTGTCAGTGTGCTATTCTGTGCTAAACCAATCTTGCTGAACCATATTTGAAATCCTTGAGTTTAGGGACAGAGAAGGACACTCGTGGAAACTATCAGTGTGCTATTCTGTGCTAAATCTTGTTTGTAGGGACAGAGAAGGACAGTGAGGGAAAGTGTCAGTGTGCTATTCTGTCCTAAACCAATCTTGCTGAACCATATTTGAAATCCTTGAGTTTATGGACAGAGAAGGACACTCGTGGAAACTATCAGTGTGCTATTCTGTGCTAATCCTTGTTTGTAGGGACAGAGAAGGACAGTGAGGGAAACTGTCAGTGTGCTATTCTGTTCTAAACCAATCTTGCTGAACCATATTTGAAATACTTGAGTTTAGGGACAGAGAAGGACACTCGTGGAAACTATCAGTGTGCTATTCTGTGCTAATCCTTGTTTGTAGGGACAGAGAAGGACAGTGAGGGAAACTATCAGTGTGCTATTCTGTGCTAAACCAATCTTGCTGAACCATATTTGAAATCCTTGAGTTTAGGGACAGAAAAGGACACTCGTGGAAACTATCAGTGTGCTATTCTGTGCTAAATCTTGTTTGTAGGGACAGAGAAGGACAGTGAGGGAAAGTGTCAGTGTGCTATTCTGTCCTAAACCAATCTTGCTGAACCATATTTGAAATCCTAGAGTTTAGGGACAGAGAAGGACACTCGTGGAAACTATCAGTGTGCTATTCTGTGCTAATCCTTGTTTGTAGGGACAGAGAAGGACAGTGAGGGAAACTATCAGTGTGCTATTCTGTGCTAAACCAATCTTGCTGAACCATATTTGAAATCCTTGAGTTTAGGGACAGAGAAGGACACTCGTGGAAACTATTAGTGTGCTATTCTGTGCTAAATCTTGTTTGTAGGGACAGAGAAGGACAGTGAGGGAAAGTGTCAGTGTGCTATTCTGTCCTAAACCAAACTTGCTGAACCATATTTGAAATCCTTGAGTTTAGGGACAGAGAAGGACACTCGTGGAAACTATCAGTGTGCTATTCTGTGCTAAATCTTGTTTGTAGGGACAGAGAAGGACAGTGAGGGAAAGTGTCAGTGTGCTATTCTGTCCTAAACCAATCTTGCTGAACCATATTTGAAATCCTTGAGTTTAGGGACAGAGAAGGACACTCGTGGAAACTATCAGTGTGCTATTCTGTGCTAATCCTTGTTTGTAGGGACAGAGAAGGACAGTGAGGGAAACTATCAGTGTGCTATTCTGTGCTAAACCATTCTTGCTGAACCATATTTGAAATCCTTGAGTTTAGGGACAGAGAAGGACACTCGTGGAAACTATCAGTGTGCTATTCTGTGCTAAATCTTGTTTGTAGGGACAGAGAACGACAGTGAGGGAAAGTGTCAGTGTGCTATTCTGTCCTAAACCAATCTTGCTGAACCATATTTGAAATCCTTGAGTTTAGGGACAGAGAAGGACACTTGTGGAAACTATCAGTGTGCTATTCTGTGCTAATCCTTGTTTGTAGGGACAGAGAAGGACAGTGAGGGAAACTGTCAGTGTGCTATTTTGTTCTAAACCAATCTTGCTGAACCATATTTGAAATCCTTGAGTTTAGGGACAGAGAAGGACACTCGTGGAAACTATCAGTGTGCTATTCTGTGCTAATCCTTGTTTGTAGGGACAGAGAAGGACAGTGAGGGAAACTGTCAGTGTGCTATTCTGTTCTAAACCAATCTTGCTGAACCATATTTGAAATCCTTGAGTTTAGGGACAGAGAAGGACACTCGTGGAAACTATCAGTGTGCTATTCTGTGCTAAATCTTGTTTGTAGGGACAGAGAAGGACAGTGAGGGAAAGTGTCAGTGTGCTATTCTGTCCTAAACCAATCTTGCTGAACCATATTTGAAATCCTTGAGTTTAGGGACAGAAAAGGACACTCGGGGAAACTGTCAGTGTGCTATTCTGTTCTAAACCAATCTTGCTGAACCATATTTGAAATCCTTGAGTTTAGGGACAGAGAAGGACACTCGTGGAAATTATCAGTGTGCTATTCTGTGCTAATCCTTGTTTGTAGGGACAGAGAAGGACAGTGAGGGAAACTATCAGTGTGCTATTCTGTGCTAAACCAATCTTGCTGAACCATATTTGAAATCCTTGAGTTTAGGGACAGAGAAGGACACTCGTGGAAACTATCAGTGTGCTATTCTGTGCTAAATCTTGTTTGTAGGGACAGAGAAGGACAGTGAGGGAAAGTGTCAGTGTGCTATTCTGTCCTAAACCAATCTTGCTGAACCATATTTGAAATCCTTGAGTTTAGGGACAGAGAAGGACACTTGTGGTAACAATCAGTGTGCTATTCTGTGCTAAATCTTGTTTGTAGGGACAGAGAAGGACAGTGAGGGAAAGTGTCAGTGTGCTATTCTGTCCTAAACCAATCTTGCTGAACCATATTTGAAATTCTTGAGTTTAGGGACAGAGAAGGACACTCGTGGAAACTATCAGTGTGCTATTCTGTGCTAATCCTTGTTTGTAGGGACAGAGAAGGACAGTGAGGGAAACTATCAGTGTGCTATTCTGTGCTAAACCAATCTTGCTGAACCATATTTGAAATCCTTGAGTTTAGGGACAGAAAAGGACACTCGTGGAAACTATCAGTGTGCTATTCTGTGCTAAATCTTGTTTGTAGGGACAGAGAAGGACAGTGAGGGAAAGTGTCAGTGTGCTATTCTGTCCTAAACCAATCTTGCTGAACCATATTTGAAATTCTTGAGTTTAGGGACAGAGAAGGACACTCGTGGAAACTATCAGTGTGCTATTCTGTGCTAATCCTTGTTTGTAGGGACAGAGAAGGACAGTGAGGGAAACTATCAGTGTGCTATTCTGTGCTAAACCAATCTTGCTGAACCATATTTGAAATCCTTGAGTTTAGGGACAGAAAAGGACACTCGTGGAAACTATCAGTGTGCTATTCTGTGCTAAATCTTGTTTGTAGGGACAGAGAAGGACAGTGAGGGAAAGTGTCAGTGTGCTATTCTGTCCTAAACCAATCTTGCTGAACCATATTTGAAATCCTTGAGTTTAGGGACAGAGAAGGACACTTGTGGTAACAATCAGTGTGCTATTCTGTGCTAAATCTTGTTTGTAGGGACAGAGAAGGACAGTGAGGGAAAGTGTCAGTGTGCTATTCTGTCCTAAACCAATCTTGCTGAACCATATTTGAAATTCTTGAGTTTAGGGACAGAGAAGGACACTCGTGGAAACTATCAGTGTGCTATTCTGTGCTAATCCTTGTTTGTAGGGACAGAGAAGGACAGTGAGGGAAACTATCAGTGTGCTATTCTGTGCTAAACCAATCTTGCTGAACCATATTTGAAATCCTTGAGTTTAGGGACAGAAAAGGACACTCGTGGAAACTATCAGTGTGCTATTCTGTGCTAAATCTTGTTTGTAGGGACAGAGAAGGACAGTGAGGGAAAGTGTCAGTGTGCTATTCTGTCCTAAACCAATCTTGCTGAACCATATTTGAAATTCTTGAGTTTAGGGACAGAGAAGGACACTCGTGGAAACTATCAGTGTGCTATTCTGTGCTAATCCTTGTTTGTAGGGACAGAGAAGGACAGTGAGGGAAACTATCAGTGTGCTATTCTGTGCTAAACCAATCTTGCTGAACCATATTTGAAATCCTTGAGTTTAGGGACAGAAAAGGACACTCGTGGAAACTATCAGTGTGCTATTCTGTGCTAAATCTTGTTTGTAGGGACAGAGAAGGACAGTGAGGGAAAGTGTCAGTGTGCTATTCTGTCCTAAACCAATCTTGCTGAACCATATTTGAAATCCTTGAGTTTAGGGACAGAGAAGGACACTCGTGGAAACTATCAGTGTGCTATTCTGTGCTAATCCTTGTTTGTAGGGACAGAGAAGGACAGTGAGGGAAACTATCAGTGTGCTATTCTGTGCTAAACCAATCTTGCTGAACCATATTTGAAATCCTTGAGTTTAGGGACAGAGAAGGACACTCGTGGAAACTATTAGTGTGCTATTCTGTGCTAAATCTTGTTTGTAGGGACAGAGAAGGACAGTGAGGGAAAGTGTCAGTGTGCTATTCTGTCCTAAACCAATCTTGCTGAACCATATTTGAAATCCTTGAGTTTAGGGACAGAGAAGGACACTCGTGGAAACTATCAGTGTGCTATTCTGTGCTAAATCTTGTTTGTAGGGACAGAGAAGGACAGTGAGGGAAAGTGTCAGTGTGCTATTCTGTCCTAAACCAATCTTGCTGAACCATATATGAAATCCTTGAGTTTAGGGACAGAGAAGGACACTCGGGGAAACTGTCAGTGTGCTATTCTGTTCTAAACCAATCTTGCTGAACCATATTTGAAATCCTTGAGTTTAGGGACAGAGAAGGACACTCGTGGAAACTATCAGTGTGCTATTCTGTGCTAATCCTTGTTTGTAGGGACAGAGAAGGACAGTGAGGGAAACTATCAGTGTGCTATTCTGTGCTAAACCAATCTTGCTGAACCATATTTGAAATCCTTGAGTTTAGGGACAGAGAAGGACACTCGTGGAAACTATTAGTGTGCTATTCTGTGCTAAATCTTGTTTGTAGGGACAGAGAAGGACAGTGAGGGAAAGTGTCAGTGTGCTATTCTGTCCTAAACCAATCTTGCTGAACCATATTTGAAATCCTTGAGTTTAGGGACAGAGAAGGACACTCGTGGAAACTATCAGTGTGCTATTCTGTGCTAAATCTTGTTTGTAGGGACAGAGAAGGACAGTGAGGGAAAGTGTCAGTGTGCTATTCTGTCCTAAACCAATCTTGCTGAACCATATATGAAATCCTTGAGTTTAGGGACAGAGAAGGACACTCGGGGAAACTGTCAGTGTGCTATTCTGTTCTAAACCAATCTTGCTGAACCATATTTGAAATCCTTGAGTTTAGGGACAGAGAAGGACACTCGTGGAAACTATCAGTGTGCTATTCTGTGCTAAATCTTGTTTGTAGGGACAGAGAAGGACAGTGAAGGAAAGTGTCAGTGTGCTATTCTGTCCTAAACCAATCTTGCTGAACCATATTTGAAATCCTTGAGTTTAGGGACAGAGAAGGACACTCGTGGAAACTATCAGTGTGCTATTCTGTGCTAATCCTTGTTTGTAGGGACAGAGAAGGACAGTGAAGGAAACTGTCAGTGTGCTATTCTGTTCTAAACCAATCTTGCTGAACCATATTTGAAATCCTTGAGTTTAGGGACAGAGAAGGACACTCGTGGAAACTATCAGTGTGCTATTCTGTGCTAATCCTTGTTTGTAGGGACAGAGAAGGACAGTGAGGGAAACTGTCAGTGTTCTATTCTGTTCTAAACCAATCTTGCTGAACCATATTTGAAATCCTTGAGTTTAGGGACAGAGAAGGACACTCGTGGAAACTATCAGTGTGCTATTCTGTGCTAAATCTTGTTTGTAGGGACAGAGAAGGACAGTGAGGGAAAGTGTCAGTGTGCTATTCTGTCCTAAACCAATCTTGCTGAACCATATTTGAAATCCTTGAGTTTAGGGACAGAGAAGGACACTCGTGGAAACTATCAGTGTGCTATTCTGTGCTAATCCTTGTTTGTAGGGACAGAGAAGGACAGTGAGGGAAACTGTCAGTGTGCTATTCTGTTCTAAACCAATCTTGCTGAACCATATTTGAAATCCTTGAGTTTAGGGACAGAGAAGGACACTCGTGGAAACTATCAGTGTGCTATTCTGTGCTAAATCTTGTTTGTAGGGACAGAGAAGGACAGTGAGGGAAAGTGTCAGTGTGCTATTCTGTCCTAAACCAATCTTGCTGAACCATATTTGAAATCCTTGAGTTTAGGGACAGAAAAGGACACTCGGGGAAACTGTCAGTGTGCTATTCTGTTCTAAACCAATCTTGCTGAACCATATTTGAAATCCTTGAGTTTAGGGACAGAGAAGGACACTCGTGGAAATTATCAGTGTGCTATTCTGTGCTAATCCTTGTTTGTAGGGACAGAGAAGGACAGTGAGGGAAACTATCAGTGTGCTATTCTGTGCTAAACCAATCTTGCTGAACCATATTTGAAATCCTTGAGTTTAGGGACAGAGAAGGACACTCGTGGAAACTATCAGTGTGCTATTCTGTGCTAAATCTTGTTTGTAGGGACAGAGAAGGACAGTGAGGGAAAGTGTCAGTGTGCTATTCTGTCCTAAACCAATCTTGCTGAACCATATTTGAAATCCTTGAGTTTAGGGACAGAGAAGGACACTTGTGGTAACAATCAGTGTGCTATTCTGTGCTAAATCTTGTTTGTAGGGACAGAGAAGGACAGTGAGGGAAAGTGTCAGTGTGCTATTCTGTCCTAAACCAATCTTGCTGAACCATATTTGAAATTCTTGAGTTTAGGGACAGAGAAGGACACTCGTGGAAACTATCAGTGTGCTATTCTGTGCTAATCCTTGTTTGTAGGGACAGAGAAGGACAGTGAGGGAAACTATCAGTGTGCTATTCTGTGCTAAACCAATCTTGCTGAACCATATTTGAAATCCTTGAGTTTAGGGACAGAAAAGGACACTCGTGGAAACTATCAGTGTGCTATTCTGTGCTAAATCTTGTTTGTAGGGACAGAGAAGGACAGTGAGGGAAAGTGTCAGTGTGCTATTCTGTCCTAAACCAATCTTGCTGAACCATATTTGAAATCCTTGAGTTTAGGGACAGAGAAGGACACTCGTGGAAACTATCAGTGTGCTATTCTGTGCTAATCCTTGTTTGTAGGGACAGAGAAGGACAGTGAGGGAAACTATCAGTGTGCTATTCTGTGCTAAACCAATCTTGCTGAACCATATTTGAAATCCTTGAGTTTAGGGACAGAGAAGGACACTCGTGGAAACTATTAGTGTGCTATTCTGTGCTAAATCTTGTTTGTAGGGACAGAGAAGGACAGTGAGGGAAAGTGTCAGTGTGCTATTCTGTCCTAAACCAATCTTGCTGAACCATATTTGAAATCCTTGAGTTTAGGGACAGAGAAGGACACTCGTGGAAACTATCAGTGTGCTATTCTGTGCTAAATCTTGTTTGTAGGGACAGAGAAGGACAGTGAGGGAAAGTGTCAGTGTGCTATTCTGTCCTAAACCAATCTTGCTGAACCATATATGAAATCCTTGAGTTTAGGGACAGAGAAGGACACTCGGGGAAACTGTCAATGTGCTATTCTGTTCTAAACCAATCTTGCTGAACCATATTTGAAATCCTTGAGTTTAGGGACAGAGAAGGACACTCGTGGAAACTATCAGTGTGCTATTCTGTGCTAATCCTTGTTTGTAGGGACAGAGAAGGACAGTGAGGGAAACTATCAGTGTGCTATTCTGTGCTAAACCAATCTTGCTGAACCATATTTGAAATCCTTGAGTTTAGGGACAGAAAAGGACACTCGTGGAAACTATCAGTGTGCTATTCTGTGCTAAATCTTGTTTGTAGGGACAGAGAAGGACAGTGAGGGAAAGTGTCAGTGTGCTATTCTGTCCTAAACCAATCTTGCTGAACCATATTTGAAATCCTTGAGTTTAGGGACAGAGAAGGACACTCGTGGAAACTATTAGTGTGCTATTCTGTGCTAAATCTTGTTTGTAGGGACAGAGAAGGACAGTGAGGGAAAGTGTCAGTGTGCTATTCTGTCCTAAACCAACCTTGCTGAACCATATTTGAAATCCTTGAGTTTAGGGACAGAGAAGGACACTCGTGGAAACTATCAGTGTGCTATTCTGTGCTAAATCTTGTTTGTAGGGACAGAGAAGGACAGTGAGGGAAAGTGTCAGTGTGCTATTCTGTCCTAAACCAATCTTGCTGAACCATATTTGAAATCCTTGAGTTTAGGGACAGAGAAGGACACTCGTGGAAACTATCAGTGTGCTATTCTGTGCTAATCCTTGTTTGTAGGGACAGAGAAGGACAGTGAGGGAAACTATCAGTGTGCTATTCTGTGCTAAACCAATCTTGCTGAACCATATTTGAAATCCTTGAGTTTAGGGACAGAGAAGGACACTCGTGGAAACTATCAGTGTGCTATTCTGTGCTAAATCTTGTTTGTAGGGACAGAGAAGGACAGTGAAGGAAAGTGTCAGTGTGCTATTCTGTCCTAAACCAATCTTGCTGAACCATATTTGAAATCCTTGAGTTTAGGGACAGAGAAGGACACTCGTGGAAACTATCAGTGTGCTATTCTATGCTAATCCTTGTTTGTAGGGACAGAGAAGGACAGTGAGGGAAACTGTCAGTGTGCTATTCTGTTCTAAACCAATCTTGCTGAACCATATTTGAAATCCTTGAGTTTAGGGACAGAGAAGGACACTCGTGGAAACTATCAGTGTGCTATTCTGTGCTAATCCTTGTTTGTAGGGACAGAGAAGGACAGTGAGGGAAACTGTCAGTGTTCTATTCTGTTCTAAACCAATCTTGCTGAACCATATTTGAAATCCTTGAGTTTAGGGACAGAGAAGGACACTCGTGGAAACTATCAGTGTGCTATTCTGTGCTAAATCTTGTTTGTAGGGACAGAGAAGGACAGTGAGGGAAAGTGTCAGTGTGCTATTCTGTCCTAAACCAATCTTGCTGAACCATATTTGAAATCCTTGAGTTTAGGGACAGAGAAGGACACTCGGGGAAACTGTCAGTGTGCTATTCTGTTCTAAACCAATCTTGCTGAACCATATTTGAAATCCTTGAGTTTAGGGACAGAGAAGGACACTCGTGGAAATTATCAGTGTGCTATTCTGTGCTAATCCTTGTTTGTAGGGACAGAGAAGGACAGTGAGGGAAACTATCAGTGTGCTATTCTGTGCTAAACCAATCTTGCTGAACCATATTTGAAATCCTTGAGTTTAGGGACAGAGAAGGACACTCGTGGAAACTATCAGTGTGCTATTCTGTGCTAAATCTTGTTTGTAGGGACAGAGAAGGACAGTGAGGGAAAGTGTCAGTGTGCTATTCTGTCCTAAACCAATCTTGCTGAACCATATTTGAAATCCTTGAGTTTATGGACAGAGAAGGACACTCGTGGAAACTATCAGTGTGCTATTCTGTGCTAATCCTTGTTTGTAGGGACAGAGAAGGACAGTGAGGGAAACTATCAGTTTGCTATTCTGTGCTAAACCAATCTTGCTGAACCATATTTGAAATCCTTGAGTTTAGGGACAGAGAAGGACACTCGTGGAAACTATTAGTGTGCTATTCTGTGCTAAATCTTGTTTGTAGGGACAGAGAAGGACAGTGAGGGAAAGTGTCAGTGTGCTATTCTGTCCTAAACCAAACTTGCTGAACCATATTTGAAATCCTTGAGTTTAGGGACAGAGAAGGACACTCGTGGAAACTATCAGTGTGCTATTCTGTGCTAAATCTTGTTTGTAGGGACAGAGAAGGACAGTGAGGGAAAGTGTCAGTGTGCTATTCTGTCCTAAACCAATCTTGCTGAACCATATTTGAAATCCTTGAGTTTAGGGACAGAGAAGGACACTCGTGGAAACTATCAGTGTGCTATTCTGTGCTAATCCTTGTTTGTAGGGACAGAGAAGGACAGTGAGGGAAACTATCAGTGTGCTATTCTGTGCTAAACCAATCTTGCTGAACCATATTTGAAATCCTTGAGTTTAGGGACAGAGAAGGACACTCGTGGAAACTATCAGTGTGCTATTCTGTGCTAAATCTTGTTTGTAGGGACAGAGAAGGACAGTGAAGGAAAGTGTCAGTGTGCTATTCTGTCCTAAACCAATCTTGCTGAACCATATTTGAAATCCTTGAGTTTAGGGACAGAGAAGGACACTCGTGGAAACTATCAGTGTGCTATTCTGTGCTAATCCTTGTTTGTAGGGACAGAGAAGGACAGTGAGGGAAACTGTCAGTGTGCTATTCTGTTCTAAACCAATCTTGCTGAACCATATTTGAAATCCTTGAGTTTAGGGACAGAGAAGGACACTCGTGGAAACTATCAGTGTGCTATTCTGTGCTAATCCTTGTTTGTAGGGACAGAGAAGGACAGTTAGGGAAACTGTCAGTGTTCTATTCTGTTCTAAACCAATCTTGCTGAACCATATTTGAAATCCTTGAGTTTAGGGACAGAGAAGGACACTCGTGGAAACTATCAGTGTGCTATTCTGTGCTAAATCTTGTTTGTAGGGACAGAGAAGGACAGTGAGGGAAAGTGTCAGTGTGCTATTCTGTCCTAAACCAATCTTGCTGAACCATATTTGAAATCCTTGAGTTTAGGGACAGAGAAGGACACTCGGGGAAACTGTCAGTGTGCTATTCTGTTCTAAACCAATCTTGCTGAACCATATTTGAAATCCTTGAGTTTAGGGACAGAGAAGGACACTCGTGGAAATTATCAGTGTGCTATTCTGTGCTAATCCTTGTTTGTAGGGACAGAGAAGGACAGTGAGGGAAACTATCAGTGTGCTATTCTGTGCTAAACCAATCTTGCTGAACCATATTTGAAATCCTTGAGTTTAGGGACAGAGAAGGACACTCGTGGAAACTATCAGTGTGCTATTCTGTGCTAAATCTTGTTTGTAGGGACAGAGAAGGACAGTGAGGGAAAGTGTCAGTGTGCTATTCTGTCCTAAACCAATCTTGCTGAACCATATTTGAAATCCTTGAGTTTATGGACAGAGAAGGACACTCGTGGAAACTATCAGTGTGCTATTCTGTGCTAATCCTTGTTTGTAGGGACAGAAAAGGACAGTGAGGGAAACTATCAGTTTGCTATTCTGTGCTAAACCAATCTTGCTGAACCATATTTGAAATCCTTGAGTTTAGGGACAGAGAAGGACACTCGTGGAAACTATTAGTGTGCTATTCTGTGCTAAATCTTGTTTGTAGGGACAGAGAAGGACAGTGAGGGAAAGTGTCAGTGTGCTATTCTGTCCTAAACCAAACTTGCTGAACCATATTTGAAATCCTTGAGTTTAGGGACAGAGAAGGACACTCGTGGAAACTATCAGTGTGCTATTCTGTGCTAAATCTTGTTTGTAGGGACAGAGAAGGACAGTGAGGGAAAGTGTCAGTGTGCTATTCTGTCCTAAACCAATCTTGCTGAACCATATTTGAAATCCTTGAGTTTAGGGACAGAGAAGGACACTTGTGGAAACTATCAGTGTGCTATTCTGTGCTAATCCTTGTTTGTAGGGACAGAGAAGGACAGTGAGGGAAACTGTCAGTGTGCTATTTTGTTCTAAACCAATCTTGCTGAACCATATTTGAAATCCTTGAGTTTAGGGACAGAGAAGGACACTCGTGGAAACTATCAGTGTGCTATTCTGTGCTAATCCTTGTTTGTAGGGACAGAGAAGGACAGTGAGGGAAACTGTCAGTGTGCTATTCTGTTCTAAACCAATCTTGCTGAACCATATTTGAAATCCTTGAGTTTAGGGACAGAGAAGGACACTCGTGGAAACTATCAGTGTGCTATTCTGTGCTAAATCTTGTTTGTAGGGACAGAGAAGGACAGTGAGGGAAAGTGTCAGTGTGCTATTCTGTCCTAAACCAATCTTGCTGAACCATATTTGAAATCCTTGAGTTTAGGGACAGAAAAGGACACTCGGGGAAACTGTCAGTGTGCTATTCTGTTCTAAACCAATCTTGCTGAACCATATTTGAAATCCTTGAGTTTAGGGACAGAGAAGGACACTCGTGGAAATTATCAGTGTGCTATTCTGTGCTAATCCTTGTTTGTAGGGACAGAGAAGGACAGTGAGGGAAACTATCAGTGTGCTATTCTGTGCTAAACCAATCTTGCTGAACCATATTTGAAATCCTTGAGTTTAGGGACAGAGAAGGACACTCGTGGAAACTATCAGTGTGCTATTCTGTGCTAAATCTTGTTTGTAGGGACAGAGAAGGACAGTGAGGGAAAGTGTCAGTGTGCTATTCTGTCCTAAACCAATCTTGCTGAACCATATTTGAAATCCTTGAGTTTATGGACAGAGAAGGACACTCGTGGAAACTATCAGTGTGCTATTCTGTGCTAATCCTTGTTTGTAGGGACAGAGAAGGACAGTGAGGGAAACTGTCAGTGTGCTATTCTGTTCTAAACCAATCTTGCTGAACCATATTTGAAATCCTTGAGTTTAGGGACAGAGAAGGACACTCGTGGAAACTATCAGTGTGCTATTCTGTGCTAATCCTTGTTTGTAGGGACAGAGAAGGACAGTGAGGGAAACTATCAGTGTGCTATTCTGTGCTAAACCAATCTTGCTGAACCATATTTGAAATCCTTGAGTTTAGGGACAGAAAAGGACACTCGTGGAAACTATCAGTGTGCTATTCTGTGCTAAATCTTGTTTGTAGGGACAGAGAAGGACAGTTAGGGAAACTGTCAGTGTTCTATTCTGTTCTAAACCAATCTTGCTGAACCATATTTGAAATCCTTGAGTTTAGGGACAGAGAAGGACACTCGTGGAAACTATCAGTGTGCTATTCTGTGCTAATCCTTGTTTGTAGGGACAGAGAAGGACAGTTAGGGAAACTGTCAGTGTTCTATTCTGTTCTAAACCAATCTTGCTGAACCATATTTGAAATCCTTGAGTTTAGGGACAGAGAAGGACACTCGTGGAAACTATCAGTGTGCTATTCTGTGCTAAATCTTGTTTGTAGGGACAGAGAAGGACAGTGAGGGAAAGTGTCAGTGTGCTATTCTGTCCTAAACCAATCTTGCTGAACCATATTTGAAATCCTTGAGTTTAGGGACAGAGAAGGACACTCGGGGAAACTGTCAGTGTGCTATTCTGTTCTAAACCAATCTTGCTGAACCATATTTGAAATCCTTGAGTTTAGGGACAGAGAAGGACACTCGTGGAAATTATCAGTGTGCTATTCTGTGCTAATCCTTGTTTGTAGGGACAGAGAAGGACAGTGAGGGAAACTATCAGTGTGCTATTCTGTGCTAAACCAATCTTGCTGAACCATATTTGAAATCCTTGAGTTTAGGGACAGAGAAGGACACTCGTGGAAACTATCAGTGTGCTATTCTGTGCTAAATCTTGTTTGTAGGGACAGAGAAGGACAGTGAGGGAAAGTGTCAGTGTGCTATTCTGTCCTAAACCAATCTTGCTGAACCATATTTGAAATCCTTGAGTTTATGGACAGAGAAGGACACTCGTGGAAACTATCAGTGTGCTATTCTGTGCTAATCCTTGTTTGTAGGGACAGAAAAGGACAGTGAGGGAAACTATCAGTTTGCTATTCTGTGCTAAACCAATCTTGCTGAACCATATTTGAAATCCTTGAGTTTAGGGACAGAGAAGGACACTCGTGGAAACTATTAGTGTGCTATTCTGTGCTAAATCTTGTTTGTAGGGACAGAGAAGGACAGTGAGGGAAAGTGTCAGTGTGCTATTCTGTCCTAAACCAAACTTGCTGAACCATATTTGAAATCCTTGAGTTTAGGGACAGAGAAGGACACTCGTGGAAACTATCAGTGTGCTATTCTGTGCTAAATCTTGTTTGTAGGGACAGAGAAGGACAGTGAGGGAAAGTGTCAGTGTGCTATTCTGTCCTAAACCAATCTTGCTGAACCATATTTGAAATCCTTGAGTTTAGGGACAGAGAAGGACACTTGTGGAAACTATCAGTGTGCTATTCTGTGCTAATCCTTGTTTGTAGGGACAGAGAAGGACAGTGAGGGAAACTGTCAGTGTGCTATTTTGTTCTAAACCAATCTTGCTGAACCATATTTGAAATCCTTGAGTTTAGGGACAGAGAAGGACACTCGTGGAAACTATCAGTGTGCTATTCTGTGCTAATCCTTGTTTGTAGGGACAGAGAAGGACAGTGAGGGAAACTGTCAGTGTGCTATTCTGTTCTAAACCAATCTTGCTGAACCATATTTGAAATCCTTGAGTTTAGGGACAGAGAAGGACACTCGTGGAAACTATCAGTGTGCTATTCTGTGCTAAATCTTGTTTGTAGGGACAGAGAAGGACAGTGAGGGAAAGTGTCAGTGTGCTATTCTGTCCTAAACCAATCTTGCTGAACCATATTTGAAATCCTTGAGTTTAGGGACAGAAAAGGACACTCGGGGAAACTGTCAGTGTGCTATTCTGTTCTAAACCAATCTTGCTGAACCATATTTGAAATCCTTGAGTTTAGGGACAGAGAAGGACACTCGTGGAAATTATCAGTGTGCTATTCTGTGCTAATCCTTGTTTGTAGGGACAGAGAAGGACAGTGAGGGAAACTATCAGTGTGCTATTCTGTGCTAAACCAATCTTGCTGAACCATATTTGAAATCCTTGAGTTTAGGGACAGAGAAGGACACTCGTGGAAACTATCAGTGTGCTATTCTGTGCTAAATCTTGTTTGTAGGGACAGAGAAGGACAGTGAGGGAAAGTGTCAGTGTGCTATTCTGTCCTAAACCAATCTTGCTGAACCATATTTGAAATCCTTGAGTTTATGGACAGAGAAGGACACTCGTGGAAACTATCAGTGTGCTATTCTGTGCTAATCCTTGTTTGTAGGGACAGAGAAGGACAGTGAGGGAAACTGTCAGTGTGCTATTCTGTTCTAAACCAATCTTGCTGAACCATATTTGAAATCCTTGAGTTTAGGGACAGAGAAGGACACTCGTGGAAACTATCAGTGTGCTATTCTGTGCTAATCCTTGTTTGTAGGGACAGAGAAGGACAGTGAGGGAAACTATCAGTGTGCTATTCTGTGCTAAACCAATCTTGCTGAACCATATTTGAAATCCTTGAGTTTAGGGACAGAAAAGGACACTCGTGGAAACTATCAGTGTGCTATTCTGTGCTAAATCTTGTTTGTAGGGACAGAGAAGGACAGTGAGGGAAAGTGTCAGTGTGCTATTCTGTCCTAAACCAATCTTGCTGAACCATATTTGAAATCCTTGAGTTTAGGGACAGAGAAGGACACTCGTGGAAACTATCAGTGTGCTATTCTGTGCTAATCCTTGTTTGTAGGGACAGAGAAGGACAGTGAGGGAAACTATCAGTGTGCTATTCTGTGCTAAACCAATCTTGCTGAACCATATTTGAAATCCTTGAGTTTAGGGACAGAGAAGGACACTCGTGGAAACTATTAGTGTGCTATTCTGTGCTAAATCTTGTTTGTAGGGACAGAGAAGGACAGTGAGGGAAAGTGTCAGTGTGCTATTCTGTCCTAAACCAATCTTGCTGAACCATATTTGAAATCCTTGAGTTTAGGGACAGAGAAGGACACTCGTGGAAACTATCAGTGTGCTATTCTGTGCTAAATCTTGTTTGTAGGGACAGAGAAGGACAGTGAGGGAAAGTGTCAGTGTGCTATTCTGTCCTAAACCAATCTTGCTGAACCATATATGAAATCCTTGAGTTTAGGGACAGAGAAGGACACTCGGGGAAACTGTCAGTGTGCTATTCTGTTCTAAACCAATCTTGCTGAACCATATTTGAAATCCTTGAGTTTAGGGACAGAGAAGGACACTCGTGGAAACTATCAGTGTGCTATTCTGTGCTAATCCTTGTTTGTAGGGACAGAGAAGGACAGTGAGGGAAACTATCAGTGTGCTATTCTGTGCTAAACCAATCTTGCTGAACCATATTTGAAATCCTTGAGTTTAGGGACAGAAAAGGACACTCGTGGAAACTATCAGTGTGCTATTCTGTGCTAAATCTTGTTTGTAGGGACAGAGAAGGACAGTGAGGGAAAGTGTCAGTGTGCTATTCTGTCCTAAACCAATCTTGCTGAACCATATTTGAAATCCTTGAGTTTAGGGACAGAGAAGGACACTCGTGGAAACTATTAGTGTGCTATTCTGTGCTAAATCTTGTTTGTAGGGACAGAGAAGGACAGTGAGGGAAAGTGTCAGTGTGCTATTCTGTCCTAAACCAACCTTGCTGAACCATATTTGAAATCCTTGAGTTTAGGGACAGAGAAGGACACTCGTGGAAACTATCAGTGTGCTATTCTGTGCTAAATCTTGTTTGTAGGGACAGAGAAGGACAGTGAGGGAAAGTGTCAGTGTGCTATTCTGTCCTAAACCAATCTTGCTGAACCATATTTGAAATCCTTGAGTTTAGGGACAGAGAAGGACACTCGTGGAAACTATCAGTGTGCTATTCTGTGCTAATCCTTGTTTGTAGGGACAGAGAAGGACAGTGAGGGAAACTGTCAGTGTGCTATTCTGTTCTAAACCAATCTTGCTGAACCATATTTGAAATCCTTGAGTTTAGGGACAGAGAAGGACACTCGTGGAAACTATCAGTGTGCTATTCTGTGCTAATCCTTGTTTGTAGGGACAGAGAAGGACAGTGAGGGAAACTGTCAGTGTTCTATTCTGTTCTAAACCAATCTTGCTGAACCATATTTGAAATCCTTGAGTTTAGGGACAGAGAAGGACACTCGTGGAAACTATCAGTGTGCTATTCTGTGCTAAATCTTGTTTGTAGGGACAGAGAAGGACAGTGAGGGAAAGTGTCAGTGTGCTATTCTGTCCTAAACCAATCTTGCTGAACCATATTTGAAATCCTTGAGTTTAGGGACAGAGAAGGACACTCGGGGAAACTGTCAGTGTGCTATTCTGTTCTAAACCAATCTTGCTGAACCATATTTGAAATCCTTGAGTTTAGGGACAGAGAAGGACACTCGTGGAAATTATCAGTGTGCTATTCTGTGCTAATCCTTGTTTGTAGGGACAGAGAAGGACAGTGAGGGAAACTATCAGTGTGCTATTCTGTGCTAAACCAATCTTGCTGAACCATATTTGAAATCCTTGAGTTTAGGGACAGAGAAGGACACTCGTGGAAACTATCAGTGTGCTATTCTGTGCTAAATCTTGTTTGTAGGGACAGAGAAGGACAGTGAGGGAAAGTGTCAGTGTGCTATTCTGTCCTAAACCAATCTTGCTGAACCATATTTGAAATCCTTGAGTTTATGGACAGAGAAGGACACTCGTGGAAACTATCAGTGTGCTATTCTGTGCTAATCCTTGTTTGTAGGGACAGAGAAGGACAGTGAGGGAAACTATCAGTGTGCTATTCTGTGCTAAACCAATCTTGCTGAACCATATTTGAAATCCTTGAGTTTAGGGACAGAGAAGGACACTCGTGGAAACTATTAGTGTGCTATTCTGTGCTAAATCTTGTTTGTAGGGACAGAGAAGGACAGTGAGGGAAAGTGTCAGTGTGCTATTCTGTCCTAAACCAAACTTGCTGAACCATATTTGAAATCCTTGAGTTTAGGGACAGAGAAGGACACTCGTGGAAACTATCAGTGTGC
Organism: Rana muscosa; assembly: GCA_029206835.1. Taxonomy (NCBI): domain Eukaryota; kingdom Metazoa; phylum Chordata; class Amphibia; order Anura; family Ranidae; genus Rana; species Rana muscosa. The sequence continues at coordinate 46,107,677 of CM055119.1, forward strand.
TATTCTGTGCTAAATCTTGTTTGTAGGGACAGAGAAGGACAGTGAGGGAAAGTGTCAGTGTGCTATTCTGTCCTAAACCAATCTTGCTGAACCATATTTGAAATCCTTGAGTTTAGGGACAGAGAAGGACACTCGTGGAAACTATCAGTGTGCTATTCTGTGCTAATCCTTGTTTGTAGGGACAGAGAAGGACAGTGAGGGAAACTATCAGTGTGCTATTCTGTGCTAAACCATTCTTGCTGAACCATATTTGAAATCCTTGAGTTTAGGGACAGAGAAGGACACTCGTGGAAACTATCAGTGTGCTATTCTGTGCTAAATCTTGTTTGTAGGGACAGAGAAGGACAGTGAGGGAAAGTGTCAGTGTGCTATTCTGTCCTAAACCAATCTTGCTGAACCATATTTGAAATCCTTGAGTTTAGGGACAGAGAAGGACACTCGTGGAAACTATCAGTGTGCTATTCTGTGCTAATCCTTGTTTGTAGGGACAGAGAAGGACAGTGAGGGAAACTATCAGTGTGCTATTCTGTGCTAAACCAATCTTGCTGAACCATATTTGAAATCCTTGAGTTTAGGGACAGAGAAGGACACTCGTGGAAACTATCAGTGTGCTATTCTGTGCTAAATCTTGTTTGTAGGGACAGAGAAGGACAGTGAAGGAAAGTGTCAGTGTGCTATTCTGTCCTAAACCAATCTTGCTGAACCATATTTGAAATCCTTGAGTTTAGGGACAGAGAAGGACACTCGTGGAAACTATCAGTGTGCTATTCTGTGCTAATCCTTGTTTGTAGGGACAGAGAAGGACAGTGAGGGAAACTGTCAGTGTGCTATTCTGTTCTAAACCAATCTTGCTGAACCATATTTGAAATCCTTGAGTTTAGGGACAGAGAAGGACACTCGTGGAAACTATCAGTGTGCTATTCTGTGCTAATCCTTGTTTGTAGGGACAGAGAAGGACAGTGAGGGAAACTGTCAGTGTTCTATTCTGTTCTAAACCAATCTTGCTGAACCATATTTGAAATCCTTGAGTTTAGGGACAGAGAAGGACACTCGTGGAAACTATCAGTGTGCTATTCTGTGCTAAATCTTGTTTGTAGGGACAGAGAAGGACAGTGAGGGAAAGTGTCAGTGTGCTATTCTGTCCTAAACCAATCTTGCTGAACCATATTTGAAATCCTTGAGTTTAGGGACAGAGAAGGACACTCGGGGAAACTGTCAGTGTGCTATTCTGTTCTAAACCAATCTTGCTGAACCATATTTGAAATCCTTGAGTTTAGGGACAGAGAAGGACACTCGTGGAAATTATCAGTGTGCTATTCTGTGCTAATCCTTGTTTGTAGGGACAGAGAAGGACAGTGAGGGAAACTATCAGTGTGCTATTCTGTGCTAAACCAATCTTGCTGAACCATATTTGAAATCCTTGAGTTTAGGGACAGAGAAGGACACTCGTGGAAACTATCAGTGTGCTATTCTGTGCTAAATCTTGTTTGTAGGGACAGAGAAGGACAGTGAGGGAAAGTGTCAGTGTGCTATTCTGTCCTAAACCAATCTTGCTGAACCATATTTGAAATCCTTGAGTTTATGGACAGAGAAGGACACTCGTGGAAACTATCAGTGTGCTATTCTGTGCTAATCCTTGTTTGTAGGGACAGAGAAGGACAGTGAGGGAAACTATCAGTTTGCTATTCTGTGCTAAACCAATCTTGCTGAACCATATTTGAAATCCTTGAGTTTAGGGACAGAGAAGGACACTCGTGGAAACTATTAGTGTGCTATTCTGTGCTAAATCTTGTTTGTAGGGACAGAGAAGGACAGTGAGGGAAAGTGTCAGTGTGCTATTCTGTCCTAAACCAAACTTGCTGAACCATATTTGAAATCCTTGAGTTTAGGGACAGAGAAGGACACTCGTGGAAACTATCAGTGTGCTATTCTGTGCTAAATCTTGTTTGTAGGGACAGAGAAGGACAGTGAGGGAAAGTGTCAGTGTGCTATTCTGTCCTAAACCAATCTTGCTGAACCATATTTGAAATCCTTGAGTTTAGGGACAGAGAAGGACACTCGTGGAAACTATCAGTGTGCTATTCTGTGCTAATCCTTGTTTGTAGGGACAGAGAAGGACAGTGAGGGAAACTAGAAGTGTGCTATTCTGTGCTAAACCATTCTTGCTGAACCATATTTGAAATCCTTGAGTTTAGGGACAGAGAAGGACACTCGTGGAAACTATCAGTGTGCTATTCTGTGCTAAATCTTGTTTGTAGGGACAGAGAAGGACAGTGAGGGAAAGTGTCAGTGTGCTATTCTGTCCTAAACCAATCTTGCTGAACCATATTTGAAATCCTTGAGTTTAGGGACAGAGAAGGACACTTGTGGAAACTATCAGTGTGCTATTCTGTGCTAATCCTTGTTTGTAGGGACAGAGAAGGACAGTGAGGGAAACTGTCAGTGTGCTATTTTGTTCTAAACCAATCTTGCTGAACCATATTTGAAATCCTTGAATTTAGGGACAGAGAAGGACACTCGTGGAAACTATCAGTGTGCTATTCTGTGCTAATCCTTGTTTGTAGGGACAGAGAAGGACAGTGAGGGAAACTGTCAGTGTGCTATTCTGTTCTAAACCAATCTTGCTGAACCATATTTGAAATCCTTGAGTTTAGGGACAGAGAAGGACACTCGTGGAAACTATCAGTGTGCTATTCTGTGCTAAATCTTGTTTGTAGGGACAGAGAAGGACAGTGAGGGAAAGTGTCAGTGTGCTATTCTGTCCTAAACCAATCTTGCTGAACCATATTTGAAATCCTTGAGTTTAGGGACAGAGAAGGACACTCGTGGAAATTATCAGTGTGCTATTCTGTTCTAATCCTTGTTTGTAGGGACAGAGAAGGACAGTGAGGGAAACTATCAGTGTGCTATTCTGTGCTAAACCAATCTTGCTGAACCATATTTGAAATCCTTGAGTTTAGGGACAGAGAAGCACACTCGTGGAAACTATCAGTGTGCTATTCTGTGCTAAATCTTGTTTGTAGGGACAGAGAAGGACAGTGAGGGAAATTGTCAGTGTGCTATTCTGTCCTAAACCAATCTTGCTGAACCATATTTGAAATCCTTGAGTTTATGGACAGAGAAGGACACTCGTGGAAACTATCAGTGTGCTATTCTGTGCTAATCCTTGTTTGTAGGGACAGAGAAGGACAGTGAGGGAAACTGTCAGTGTGCTATTCTGTTCTAAACCAATCTTGCTGAACCATATTTGAAATCCTTGAGTTTAGGGACAGAGAAGGACACTCGTGGAAACTATCAGTGTGCTATTCTGTGCTAATCCTTGTTTGTAGGGACAGAGAAGGACAGTGAGGGAAACTATCAGTGTGCTATTCTGTGCTAAACCAATCTTGCTGAACCATATTTGAAATCCTTGAGTTTATGGACAGAAAAGGACACTCGTGGAAACTATCAGTGTGCTATTCTGTGCTAAATCTTGTTTGTAGGGACAGAGAAGGACAGTGAGGGAAAGTGTCAGTGTGCTATTCTGTCCTAAACCAATCTTGCTGAACCATATTTGAAATCCTTGAGTTTAGGGACAGAGAAGGACACTCGTGGAAACTATCAGTGTGCTATTCTGTGCTAATCCTTGTTTGTAGGGACAGAGAAGGACAGTGAGGGAAACTATCAGTGTGCTATTCTGTGCTAAACCAATCTTGCTGAACCATATTTGAAATCCTTGAGTTTAGGGACAGAGAAGGACACTCGTGGAAACTATTAGTGTGCTATTCTGTGCTAAATCTTGTTTGTAGGGACAGAGAAGGACAGTGAGGGAAAGTGTCAGTGTGCTATTCTGTCCTAAACCAATCTTGCTGAACCATATTTGAAATCCTTGAGTTTAGGGACAGAGAAGGACACTCGTGGAAACTATCAGTGTGCTATTCTGTGCTAAATCTTGTTTGTAGGGACAGAGAAGGACAGTGAGGGAAAGTGTCAGTGTGCTATTCTGTCCTAAACCAATCTTGCTGAACCATATTTGAAATCCTTGAGTTTAGGGACAGAGAAGGACACTCGGGGAAACTGTCAGTGTGCTATTCTGTTCTAAACCAATCTTGCTGAACCATATTTGAAATCCTTGAGTTTAGGGACAGAGAAGGACACTCGTGGAAACTATTAGTGTGCTATTCTGTGCTAAATCTTGTTTGTAGGGACAGAGAAGGACAGTGAGGGAAAGTGTCAGTGTGCTATTCTGTCCTAAACCAACCTTGCTGAACCATATTTGAAATCCTTGAGTTTAGGGACAGAGAAGGACACTCGTGGAAACTATCAGTGTGCTATTCTGTGCTAAATCTTGTTTGTAGGGACAGAGAAGGACAGTGAGGGAAAGTGTCAGTGTGCTATTCTGTCCTAAACCAATCTTGCTGAACCATATTTGAAATCCTTGAGTTTAGGGACAGAGAAGGACACTCGTGGAAACTATCAGTGTGCTATTCTGTGCTAATCCTTGTTTGTAGGGACAGAGAAGGACAGTGAGGGAAACTGTCAGTGTGCTATTCTGTTCTAAACCAATCTTGCTGAACCATATTTGAAATCCTTGAGTTTAGGGACAGAGAAGGACACTCGTGGAAACTATCAGTGTGCTATTCTGTGCTAATCCTTGTTTGTAGGGACAGAGAAGGACAGTGAGGGAAACTGTCAGTGTTCTATTCTGTTCTAAACCAATCTTGCTGAACCATATTTGAAATCCTTGAGTTTAGGGACAGAGAAGGACACTCGTGGAAACTATCAGTGTGCTATTCTGTGCTAAATCTTGTTTGTAGGGACAGAGAAGGACAGTGAGGGAAAGTGTCAGTGTGCTATTCTGTCCTAAACCAATCTTGCTGAACCATATTTGAAATCCTTGAGTTTAGGGACAGAGAAGGACACTCGGGGAAACTGTCAGTGTGCTATTCTGTTCTAAACCAATCTTGCTGAACCATATTTGAAATCCTTGAGTTTAGGGACAGAGAAGGACACTCGTGGAAATTATCAGTGTGCTATTCTGTGCTAATCCTTGTTTGTAGGGACAGAGAAGGACAGTGAGGGAAACTATCAGTGTGCTATTCTGTGCTAAACCAATCTTGCTGAACCATATTTGAAATCCTTGAGTTTAGGGACAGAGAAGGACACTCGTGGAAACTATCAGTGTGCTATTCTGTGCTAAATCTTGTTTGTAGGGACAGAGAAGGACAGTGAGGGAAAGTGTCAGTGTGCTATTCTGTCCTAAACCAATCTTGCTGAACCATATTTGAAATCCTTGAGTTTATGGACAGAGAAGGACACTCGTGGAAACTATCAGTGTGCTATTCTGTGCTAATCCTTGTTTGTAGGGACAGAGAAGGACAGTGAGGGAAACTATCAGTGTGCTATTCTGTGCTAAACCAATCTTGCTGAACCATATTTGAAATCCTTGAGTTTAGGGACAGAGAAGGACACTCGTGGAAACTATTAGTGTGCTATTCTGTGCTAAATCTTGTTTGTAGGGACAGAGAAGGACAGTGAGGGAAAGTGTCAGTGTGCTATTCTGTCCTAAACCAAACTTGCTGAACCATATTTGAAATCCTTGAGTTTAGGGACAGAGAAGGACACTCGTGGAAACTATCAGTGTGCTATTCTGTGCTAAATCTTGTTTGTAGGGACAGAGAAGGACAGTGAGGGAAAGTGTCAGTGTGCTATTCTGTCCTAAACCAATCTTGCTGAACCATATTTGAAATCCTTGAGTTTAGGGACAGAGAAGGACACTCGTGGAAACTATCAGTGTGCTATTCTGTGCTAATCCTTGTTTGTAGGGACAGAGAAGGACAGTGAGGGAAACTATCAGTGTGCTATTCTGTGCTAAACCATTCTTGCTGAACCATATTTGAAATCCTTGAGTTTAGGGACAGAGAAGGACACTCGTGGAAACTATCAGTGTGCTATTCTGTGCTAAATCTTGTTTGTAGGGACAGAGAAGGACAGTGAGGGAAAGTGTCAGTGTGCTATTCTGTCCTAAACCAATCTTGCTGAACCATATTTGAAATCCTTGAGTTTAGGGACAGAGAAGGACACTTGTGGAAACTATCAGTGTGCTATTCTGTGCTAATCCTTGTTTGTAGGGACAGAGAAGGACAGTGAGGGAAACTGTCAGTGTGCTATTTTGTTCTAAACCAATCTTGCTGAACCATATTTGAAATCCTTGAGTTTAGGGACAGAGAAGGACACTTGTGGAAACTATCAGTGTGCTATTCTGTGCTAATCCTTGTTTGTAGGGACAGAGAAGGACAGTGAGGGAAACTGTCAGTGTGCTATTCTGTTCTAAACCAATCTTGCTGAACCATATTTGAAATCCTTGAGTTTAGGGACAGAGAAGGACACTCGTGGAAACTATCAGTGTGCTATTCTGTGCTAAATCTTGTTTGTAGGGACAGAGAAGGACAGTGAGGGAAAGTGTCAGTGTGCTATTCTGTCCTAAACCAATCTTGCTGAACCATATTTGAAATCCTTGAGTTTAGGGACAGAAAAGGACACTCGGGGAAACTGTCAGTGTGCTATTCTGTTCTAAACCAATCTTGCTGAACCATATTTGAAATCCTTGAGTTTAGGGACAGAGAAGGACACTCGTGGAAATTATCAGTGTGCTATTCTGTGCTAATCCTTGTTTGTAGGGACAGAGAAGGACAGTGAGGGAAACTATCAGTGTGCTATTCTGTGCTAAACCAATCTTGCTGAACCATATTTGAAATCCTTGAGTTTAGGGACAGAGCAGGACACTCGTGGAAACTATCAGTGTGCTATTCTGTGCTAAATCTTGTTTGTAGGGACAGAGAAGGACAGTGAGGGAAAGTGTCAGTGTGCTATTCTGTCCTAAACCAATCTTGCTGAACCATATTTGAAATCCTTGAGTTTATGGACAGAGAAGGACACTCGTGGAAACTATCAGTGTGCTATTCTGTGCTAATCCTTGTTTGTAGGGACAGAGAAGGACAGTGAGGGAAACTGTCAGTGTGCTATTCTGTTCTAAACCAATCTTGCTGAACCATATTTGAAATCCTTGAGTTTAGGGACAGAGAAGGACACTCGTGGAAACTATCAGTGTGCTATTCTGTGCTAATCCTTGTTTGTAGGGACAGAGAAGGACAGTGAGGGAAACTATCAGTGTGCTATTCTGTGCTAAACCAATCTTGCTGAACCATATTTGAAATCCTTGAGTTTAGGGACAGAAAAGGACACTCGTGGAAACTATCAGTGTGCTATTCTGTGCTAAATCTTGTTTGTAGGGACAGAGAAGGACAGTGAGGGAAAGTGTCAGTGTGCTATTCTGTCCTAAACCAATCTTGCTGAACCATATTTGAAATCCTTGAGTTTAGGGACAGAGAAGGACACTCGTGGAAACTATCAGTGTGCTATTCTGTGCTAATCCTTGTTTGTAGGGACAAAGAAGGACAGTGAGGGAAACTATCAGTGTGCTATTCTGTGCTAAACCAATCTTGCTGAACCATATTTGAAATCCTTGAGTTTAGGGACAGAAAAGGACACTCGTGGAAACTATCAGTGTGCTATTCTGTGCTAAATCTTGTTTGTAGGGACAGAGAAGGACAGTGAGGGAAAGTGTCAGTGTGCTATTCTGTCCTAAACCAATCTTGCTGAACCATATTTGAAATCCTTGAGTTTAGGGACAGAGAAGGACACTCGTGGAAACTATCAGTGTGCTATTCTGTGCTAATCCTTGTTTGTAGGGACAGAGAAGGACAGTGAGGGAAACTATCAGTGTGCTATTCTGTGCTAAACCAATCTTGCTGAACCATATTTGAAATCCTTGAGTTTAGGGACAGAGAAGGACACTCGTGGAAACTATTAGTGTGCTATTCTGTGCTAAATCTTGTTTGTAGGGACAGAGAAGGACAGTGAGGGAAAGTGTCAGTGTGCTATTCTGTCCTAAACCAATCTTGCTGAACCATATTTGAAATCCTTGAGTTTAGGGACAGAGAAGGACACTCGTGGAAACTATCAGTGTGCTATTCTGTGCTAAATCTTGTTTGTAGGGACAGAGAAGGACAGTGAGGGAAAGTGTCAGTGTGCTATTCTGTCCTAAACCAATCTTGCTGAACCATATTTGAAATCCTTGAGTTTAGGGACAGAGAAGGACACTCGGGGAAACTGTCAGTGTGCTATTCTGTTCTAAACCAATCTTGCTGAACCATATTTGAAATCCTTGAGTTTAGGGACAGAGAAGGACACTCGTGGAAACTATTAGTGTGCTATTCTGTGCTAAATCTTGTTTGTAGGGACAGAGAAGGACAGTGAGGGAAAGTGTCAGTGTGCTATTCTGTCCTAAACCAACCTTGCTGAACCATATTTGAAATCCTTGAGTTTAGGGACAGAGAAGGACACTCGTGGAAACTATCAGTGTGCTATTCTGTGCTAAATCTTGTTTGTAGGGACAGAGAAGGACAGTGAGGGAAAGTGTCAGTGTGCTATTCTGTCCTAAACCAATCTTGCTGAACCATATTTGAAATCCTTGAGTTTAGGGACAGAGAAGGACACTCGTGGAAACTATCAGTGTGCTATTCTGTGCTAATCCTTGTTTGTAGGGACAGAGAAGGACAGTGAGGGAAACTGTCAGTGTGCTATTCTGTTCTAAACCAATCTTGCTGAACCATATTTGAAATCCTTGAGTTTAGGGACAGAGAAGGACACTCGTGGAAACTATCAGTGTGCTATTCTGTGCTAATCCTTGTTTGTAGGGACAGAGAAGGACAGTGAGGGAAACTGTCAGTGTTCTATTCTGTTCTAAACCAATCTTGCTGAACCATATTTGAAATCCTTGAGTTTAGGGACAGAGAAGGACACTCGTGGAAACTATCAGTGTGCTATTCTGTGCTAAATCTTGTTTGTAGGGACAGAGAAGGACAGTGAGGGAAAGTGTCAGTGTGCTATTCTGTCCTAAACCAATCTTGCTGAACCATATTTGAAATCCTTGAGTTTAGGGACAGAGAAGGACACTCGGGGAAACTGTCAGTGTGCTATTCTGTTCTAAACCAATCTTGCTGAACCATATTTGAAATCCTTGAGTTTAGGGACAGAGAAGGACACTCGTGGAAATTATCAGTGTGCTATTCTGTGCTAATCCTTGTTTGTAGGGACAGAGAAGGACAGTGAGGGAAACTATCAGTGTGCTATTCTGTGCTAAACCAATCTTGCTGAACCATATTTGAAATCCTTGAGTTTAGGGACAGAGAAGGACACTCGTGGAAACTATCAGTGTGCTATTCTGTGCTAAATCTTGTCTGTAGGGACAGAGAAGGACAGTGAGGGAAAGTGTCAGTGTGCTATTCTGTCCTAAACCAATCTTGCTGAACCATATTTGAAATCCTTGAGTTTATGGACAGAGAAGGACACTCGTGGAAACTATCAGTGTGCTATTCTGTGCTAATCCTTGTTTGTAGGGACAGAGAAGGACAGTGAGGGAAACTATCAGTGTGCTATTCTGTGCTAAACCAATCTTGCTGAACCATATTTGAAATCCTTGAGTTTAGGGACAGAGAAGGACACTCGTGGAAACTATTAGTGTGCTATTCTGTGCTAAATCTTGTTTGTAGGGACAGAGAAGGACAGTGAGGGAAAGTGTCAGTGTGCTATTCTGTCCTAAACCAAACTTGCTGAACCATATTTGAAATCCTTGAGTTTAGGGACAGAGAAGGACACTCGTGGAAACTATCAGTGTGCTATTCTGTGCTAAATCTTGTTTGTAGGGACAGAGAAGGACAGTGAGGGAAAGTGTCAGTGTGCTATTCTGTCCTAAACCAATCTTGCTGAACCATATTTGAAATCCTTGAGTTTAGGGACAGAGAAGGACACTCGTGGAAACTATCAGTGTGCTATTCTGTGCTAATCCTTGTTTGTAGGGACAGAGAAGGACAGTGAGGGAAACTATCAGTGTGCTATTCTGTGCTAAACCATTCTTGCTGAACCATATTTGAAATCCTTGAGTTTAGGGACAGAGAAGGACACTCGTGGAAACTATCAGTGTGCTATTCTGTGCTAAATCTTGTTTGTAGGGACAGAGAAGGACAGTGAGGGAAAGTGTCAGTGTGCTATTCTGTCCTAAACCAATCTTGCTGAACCATATTTGAAATCCTTGAGTTTAGGGACAGAGAAGGACACTTGTGGAAACTATCAGTGTGCTATTCTGTGCTAATCCTTGTTTGTAGGGACAGAGAAGGACAGTGAGGGAAACTGTCAGTGTGCTATTTTGTTCTAAACCAATCTTGCTGAACCATATTTGAAATCCTTGAGTTTAGGGACAGAGAAGGACACTTGTGGAAACTATCAGTGTGCTATTCTGTGCTAATCCTTGTTTGTAGGGACAGAGAAGGACAGTGAGGGAAACTGTCAGTGTGCTATTCTGTTCTAAACCAATCTTGCTGAACCATATTTGAAATCCTTGAGTTTAGGGACAGAGAAGGACACTCGTGGAAACTATCAGTGTGCTATTCTGTGCTAAATCTTGTTTGTAGGGACAGAGAAGGACAGTGAGGGAAAGTGTCAGTGTGCTATTCTGTCCTAAACCAATCTTGCTGAACCATATTTGAAATCCTTGAGTTTAGGGACAGAAAAGGACACTCGGGGAAACTGTCAGTGTGCTATTCTGTTCTAAACCAATCTTGCTGAACCATATTTGAAATCCTTGAGTTTAGGGACAGAGAAGGACACTCGTGGAAATTATCAGTGTGCTATTCTGTGCTAATCCTTGTTTGTAGGGACAGAGAAGGACAGTGAGGGAAACTATCAGTGTGCTATTCTGTGCTAAACCAATCTTGCTGAACCATATTTGAAATCCTTGAGTTTAGGGACAGAGCAGGACACTCGTGGAAACTATCAGTGTGCTATTCTGTGCTAAATCTTGTTTGTAGGGACAGAGAAGGACAGTGAGGGAAAGTGTCAGTGTGCTATTCTGTCCTAAACCAATCTTGCTGAACCATATTTGAAATCCTTGAGTTTATGGACAGAGAAGGACACTCGTGGAAACTATCAGTGTGCTATTCTGTGCTAATCCTTGTTTGTAGGGACAGAGAAGGACAGTGAGGGAAACTGTCAGTGTGCTATTCTGTTCTAAACCAATCTTGCTGAACCATATTTGAAATCCTTGAGTTTAGGGACAGAGAAGGACACTCGTGGAAACTATCAGTGTGCTATTCTGTGCTAATCCTTGTTTGTAGGGACAGAGAAGGACAGTGAGGGAAACTATCAGTGTGCTATTCTGTGCTAAACCAATCTTGCTGAACCATATTTGAAATCCTTGAGTTTAGGGACAGAAAAGGACACTCGTGGAAACTATCAGTGTGCTATTCTGTGCTAAATCTTGTTTGTAGGGACAGAGAAGGACAGTGAGGGAAAGTGTCAGTGTGCTATTCTGTCCTAAACCAATCTTGCTGAACCATATTTGAAATCCTTGAGTTTAGGGACAGAGAAGGACACTCGTGGAAACTATCAGTGTGCTATTCTGTGCTAATCCTTGTTTGTAGGGACAAAGAAGGACAGTGAGGGAAACTATCAGTGTGCTATTCTGTGCTAAACCAATCTTGCTGAACCATATTTGAAATCCTTGAGTTTAGGGACAGAGAAGGACACTCGTGGAAACTATTAGTGTGCTATTCTGTGCTAAATCTTGTTTGTAGGGACAGAGAAGGACAGTGAGGGAAAGTGTCAGTGTGCTATTCTGTCCTAAACCAATCTTGCTGAACCATATTTGAAATCCTTGAGTTTAGGGACAGAGAAGGACACTCGTGGAAACTATCAGTGTGCTATTCTGTGCTAAATCTTGTTTGTAGGGACAGAGAAGGACAGTGAGGGAAAGTGTCAGTGTGCTATTCTGTCCTAAACCAATCTTGCTGAACCATATATGAAATCCTTGAGTTTAGGGACAGAGAAGGACACTCGGGGAAACTGTCAGTGTGCTATTCTGTTCTAAACCAATCTTGCTGAACCATATTTGAAATCCTTGAGTTTAGGGACAGAGAAGGACACTCGTGGAAACTATCAGTGTGCTATTCTGTGCTAAATCTTGTTTGTAGGGACAGAGAAGGACAGTGAGGGAAAGTGTCAGTGTGCTATTCTGTCCTAAACCAATCTTGCTGAACCATATTTGAAATCCTTGAGTTTAGGGACAGAGAAGGACACTTGTGGAAACTATCAGTGTGCTATTCTGTGCTAATCCTTGTTTGTAGGGACAGAGAAGGACAGTGAGGGAAACTGTCAGTGTGCTATTTTGTTCTAAACCAATCTTGCTGAACCATATTTGAAATCCTTGAGTTTAGGGACAGAGAAGGACACTCGTGGAAACTATCAGTGTGCTATTCTGTGCTAATCCTTGTTTGTAGGGACAGAGAAGGACAGTGAGGGAAACTGTCAGTGTGCTATTCTGTTCTAAACCAATCTTGCTGAACCATATTTGAAATCCTTGAGTTTAGGGACAGAGAAGGACACTCGTGGAAACTATCAGTGTGCTATTCTGTGCTAAATCTTGTTTGTAGGGACAGAGAAGGACAGTGAGGGAAAGTGTCAGTGTGCTATTCTGTCCTAAACCAATCTTGCTGAACCATATTTGAAATCCTTGAGTTTAGGGACAGAAAAGGACACTCGGGGAAACTGTCAGTGTGCTATTCTGTTCTAAACCAATCTTGCTGAACCATATTTGAAATCCTTGAGTTTAGGGACAGAGAAGGACACTCGTGGAAATTATCAGTGTGCTATTCTGTGCTAATCCTTGTTTGTAGGGACAGAGAAGGACAGTGAGGGAAACTATCAGTGTGCTATTCTGTGCTAAACCAATCTTGCTGAACCATATTTGAAATCCTTGAGTTTAGGGACAGAGCAGGACACTCGTGGAAACTATCAGTGTGCTATTCTGTGCTAAATCTTGTTTGTAGGGACAGAGAAGGACAGTGAGGGAAAGTGTCAGTGTGCTATTCTGTCCTAAACCAATCTTGCTGAACCATATTTGAAATCCTTGAGTTTATGGACAGAGAAGGACACTCGTGGAAACTATCAGTGTGCTATTCTGTGCTAATCCTTGTTTGTAGGGACAGAGAAGGACAGTGAGGGAAACTGTCAGTGTGCTATTCTGTTCTAAACCAATCTTGCTGAACCATATTTGAAATCCTTGAGTTTAGGGACAGAGAAGGACACTCGTGGAAACTATCAGTGTGCTATTCTGTGCTAATCCTTGTTTGTAGGGACAGAGAAGGACAGTGAGGGAAACTATCAGTGTGCTATTCTGTGCTAAACCAATCTTGCTGAACCATATTTGAAATCCTTGAGTTTAGGGACAGAAAAGGACACTCGTGGAAACTATCAGTGTGCTATTCTGTGCTAAATCTTGTTTGTAGGGACAGAGAAGGACAGTGAGGGAAAGTGTCAGTGTGCTATTCTGTCCTAAACCAATCTTGCTGAACCATATTTGAAATCCTTGAGTTTAGGGACAGAGAAGGACACTCGTGGAAACTATCAGTGTGCTATTCTGTGCTAATCCTTGTTTGTAGGGACAGAGAAGGACAGTGAGGGAAACTATCAGTGTGCTATTCTGTGCTAAACCAATCTTGCTGAACCATATTTGAAATCCTTGAGTTTAGGGACAGAAAAGGACACTCGTGGAAACTATCAGTGTGCTATTCTGTGCTAAATCTTGTTTGTAGGGACAGAGAAGGACAGTGAGGGAAAGTGTCAGTGTGCTATTCTGTCCTAAACCAATCTTGCTGAACCATATTTGAAATCCTTGAGTTTAGGGACAGAGAAGGACACTCGTGGAAACTATCAGTGTGCTATTCTGTGCTAATCCTTGTTTGTAGGGACAAAGAAGGACAGTGAGGGAAACTATCAGTGTGCTATTCTGTGCTAAACCAATCTTGCTGAACCATATTTGAAATCCTTGAGTTTAGGGACAGAGAAGGACACTCGTGGAAACTATTAGTGTGCTATTCTGTGCTAAATCTTGTTTGTAGGGACAGAGAAGGACAGTGAGGGAAAGTGTCAGTGTGCTATTCTGTCCTAAACCAATCTTGCTGAACCATATTTGAAATCCTTGAGTTTAGGGACAGAGAAGGACACTCGTGGAAACTATCAGTGTGCTATTCTGTGCTAAATCTTGTTTGTAGGGACAGAGAAGGACAGTGAGGGAAAGTGTCAGTGTGCTATTCTGTCCTAAACCAATCTTGCTGAACCATATATGAAATCCTTGAGTTTAGGGACAGAGAAGGACACTCGGGGAAACTGTCAGTGTGCTATTCTGTTCTAAACCAATCTTGCTGAACCATATTTGAAATCCTTGAGTTTAGGGACAGAGAAGGACACTCGTGGAAACTATCAGTGTGCTATTCTGTGCTAAATCTTGTTTGTAGGGACAGAGAAGGACAGTGAGGGAAAGTGTCAGTGTGCTATTCTGTCCTAAACCAATCTTGCTGAACCATATTTGAAATCCTTGAGTTTAGGGACAGAGAAGGACACTTGTGGAAACTATCAGTGTGCTATTCTGTGCTAATCCTTGTTTGTAGGGACAGAGAAGGACAGTGAGGGAAACTGTCAGTGTGCTATTTTGTTCTAAACCAATCTTGCTGAACCATATTTGAAATCCTTGAGTTTAGGGACAGAGAAGGACACTCGTGGAAACTATCAGTGTGCTATTCTGTGCTAATCCTTGTTTGTAGGGACAGAGAAGGACAGTGAGGGAAACTGTCAGTGTGCTATTCTGTTCTAAACCAATCTTGCTGAACCATATTTGAAATCCTTGAGTTTAGGGACAGAGAAGGACACTCGTGGAAACTATCAGTGTGCTATTCTGTGCTAAATCTTGTTTGTAGGGACAGAGAAGGACAGTGAGGGAAAGTGTCAGTGTGCTATTCTGTCCTAAACCAATCTTGCTGAACCATATTTGAAATCCTTGAGTTTAGGGACAGAAAAGGACACTCGGGGAAACTGTCAGTGTGCTATTCTGTTCTAAACCAATCTTGCTGAACCATATTTGAAATCCTTGAGTTTAGGGACAGAGAAGGACACTCGTGGAAATTATCAGTGTGCTATTCTGTGCTAATCCTTGTTTGTAGGGACAGAGAAGGACAGTGAGGGAAACTATCAGTGTGCTATTCTGTGCTAAACCAATCTTGCTGAACCATATTTGAAATCCTTGAGTTTAGGGACAGAGCAGGACACTCGTGGAAACTATCAGTGTGCTATTCTGTGCTAAATCTTGTTTGTAGGGACAGAGAAGGACAGTGAGGGAAAGTGTCAGTGTGCTATTCTGTCCTAAACCAATCTTGCTGAACCATATTTGAAATCCTTGAGTTTATGGACAGAGAAGGACACTCGTGGAAACTATCAGTGTGCTATTCTGTGCTAATCCTTGTTTGTAGGGACAGAGAAGGACAGTGAGGGAAACTGTCAGTGTGCTATTCTGTTCTAAACCAATCTTGCTGAACCATATTTGAAATCCTTGAGTTTAGGGACAGAGAAGGACACTCGTGGAAACTATCAGTGTGCTATTCTGTGCTAATCCTTGTTTGTAGGGACAGAGAAGGACAGTGAGGGAAACTATCAGTGTGCTATTCTGTGCTAAACCAATCTTGCTGAACCATATTTGAAATCCTTGAGTTTAGGGACAGAAAAGGACACTCGTGGAAACTATCAGTGTGCTATTCTGTGCTAAATCTTGTTTGTAGGGACAGAGAAGGACAGTGAGGGAAAGTGTCAGTGTGCTATTCTGTCCTAAACCAATCTTGCTGAACCATATTTGAAATCCTTGAGTTTAGGGACAGAGAAGGACACTCGTGGAAACTATCAGTGTGCTATTCTGTGCTAATCCTTGTTTGTAGGGACAGAGAAGGACAGTGAGGGAAACTGTCAGTGTGCTATTCTGTTCTAAACCAATCTTGCTGAACCATATTTGAAATCCTTGAGTTTAGGGACAGAGAAGGACACTCGTGGAAACTATCAGTGTGCTATTCTGTGCTAATCCTTGTTTGTAGGGACAGAGAAGGACAGTGAGGGAAACTATCAGTGTGCTATTCTGTGCTAAACCAATCTTGCTGAACCATATTTGAAATCCTTGAGTTTAGGGACAGAAAAGGACACTCGTGGAAACTATCAGTGTGCTATTCTGTGCTAAATCTTGTTTGTAGGGACAGAGAAGGACAGTGAGGGAAAGTGTCAGTGTGCTATTCTGTCCTAAGCCAATCTTGCTGAACCATATTTGAAATCCTTGAGTTTAGGGACAGAGAAGGACACTCGTGGAAACTATCAGTGTGCTATTCTGTGCTAATCCTTGTTTGTAGGGACAGAGAAGGACAGTGAGGGAAACTATCAGTGTGCTATTCTGTGCTAAACCAATCTTGCTGAACCATATTTGAAATCCTTGAGTTTAGGGACAGAGAAGGACACTCGTGGAAACTATTAGTGTGCTATTCTGTGCTAAATCTTGTTTGTAGGGACAGAGAAGGACAGTGAGGGAAAGTGTCAGTGTGCTATTCTGTCCTAAACCAATCTTGCTGAACCATATTTGAAATCCTTGAGTTTAGGGACAGAGAAGGACACTCGTGGAAACTATCAGTGTGCTATTCTGTGCTAAATCTTGTTTGTAGGGACAGAGAAGGACAGTGAGGGAAAGTGTCAGTGTGCTATTCTGTCCTAAACCAATCTTGCTGAACCATATATGAAATCCTTGAGTTTAGGGACAGAGAAGGACACTCGGGGAAACTGTCAGTGTGCTATTCTGTTCTAAACCAATCTTGCTGAACCATATTTGAAATCCTTGAGTTTAGGGACAGAGAAGGACACTCGTGGAAACTATCAGTGTGCTATTCTGTGCTAATCCTTGTTTGTAGGGACAGAGAAGGACAGTGAGGGAAACTATCAGTGTGCTATTCTGTGCTAAACCAATCTTGCTGAACCATATTTGAAATCCTTGAGTTTAGGGACAGAAAAGGACACTCGTGGAAACTATCAGTGTGCTATTCTGTGCTAAATCTTGTTTGTAGGGACAGAGAAGGACAGTGAGGGAAAGTGTCAGTGTGCTATTCTGTCCTAAACCAATCTTGCTGAACCATATTTGAAATCCTTGAGTTTAGGGACAGAGAAGGACACTCGTGGAAACTATTAGTGTGCTATTCTGTGCTAAATCTTGTTTGTAGGGACAGAGAAGGACAGTGAGGGAAAGTGTCAGTGTGCTATTCTGTCCTAAACCAACCTTGCTGAACCATATTTGAAATCCTTGAGTTTAGGGACAGAGAAGGACACTCGTGGAAACTATCAGTGTGCTATTCTGTGCTAAATCTTGTTTGTAGGGACAGAGAAGGACAGTGAGGGAAAGTGTCAGTGTGCTATTCTGTCCTAAACCAATCTTGCTGAACCATATTTGAAATCCTTGAGTTTAGGGACAGAGAAGGACACTCGTGGAAACTATCAGTTTGCTATTCTGTGCTAATCCTTGTTTGTAGGGACAGAGAAGGACAGTGAGGGAAACTATCAGTGTGCTATTCTGTGCTAAACCAATCTTGCTGAACCATATTTGAAATCCTTGAGTTTAGGGACAGAGAAGGACACTCGTGGAAACTATCAGTGTGCTATTCTGTGCTAAATCTTGTTTGTAGGGACAGAGAAGGACAGTGAAGGAAAGTGTCAGTGTGCTATTCTGTCCTAAACCAATCTTGCTGAACCATATTTGAAATCCTTGAGTTTAGGGACAGAGAAGGACACTCGTGGAAACTATCAGTGTGCTATTCTGTGCTAATCCTTGTTTGTAGGGACAGAGAAGGACAGTGAGGGAAACTATCAGTGTGCTATTCTGTGCTAAACCAATCTTGCTGAACCATATTTGAAATCCTTGAGTTTAGGGACAGAGAAGGACACTCGTAGAAACTATCAGTGTGCTATTCTGTGCTAAATCTTGTTTGTAGGGACAGAGAAGGACAGTGAAGGAAAGTGTCAGTGTGCTATTCTGTCCTAAACCAATCTTGCTGAACCATATTTGAAATCCTTGAGTTTAGGGACAGAGAAGGACACTCGTGGAAACTATCAGTGTGCTATTCTGTGCTAATCCTTGTTTGTAGGGACAGAGAAGGACAGTGAGGGAAACTGTCAGTGTGCTATTCTGTTCTAAACCAATCTTGCTGAACCATATTTGAAATCCTTGAGTTTAGGGACAGAGAAGGACACTCGTGGAAACTATCAGTGTGCTATTCTGTGCTAATCCTTGTTTGTAGGGACAGAGAAGGACAGTGAGGGAAACTGTCAGTGTTCTATTCTGTTCTAAACCAATCTTGCTGAACCATATTTGAAATCCTTGAGTTTAGGGACAGAGAAGGACACTCGTGGAAACTATCAGTGTGCTATTCTGTGCTAAATCTTGTTTGTAGGGACAGAGAAGGACAGTGAGGGAAAGTGTCAGTGTGCTATTCTGTCCTAAACCAATCTTGCTGAACCATATTTGAAATCCTTGAGTTTAGGGACAGAGAAGGACACTTGGGGAAACTGTCAGTGTGCTATTCTGTTCTAAACCAATCTTGCTGAACCATATTTGAAATCCTTGAGTTTAGGGACAGAGAAGGACACTCGTGGAAATTATCAGTGTGCTATTCTGTGCTAATCCTTGTTTGTAGGGACAGAGAAGGACAGTGAGGGAAACTATCAGTGTGCTATTCTGTGCTAAACCAATCTTGCTGAACCATATTTGAAATCCTTGAGTTTAGGGACAGAGAAGGACACTCGTGGAAACTATCAGTGTGCTATTCTGTGCTAAATCTTGTTTGTAGGGACAGAGAAGGACAGTGAGGGAAAGTGTCAGTGTGCTATTCTGTCCTAAACCAATCTTGCTGAACCATATTTGAAATCCTTGAGTTTAGGGACAGAGAAGGACACTCGTGGAAACTATCAGTGTGCTATTCTGTGCTAATCCTTGTTTGTAGGGACAGAGAAGGACAGTGAGGGAAACTGTCAGTGTTCTATTCTGTTCTAAACCAATCTTGCTGAACCATATTTGAAATCCTTGAGTTTAGGGACAGAGAAGGACACTCGTGGAAACTATCAGTGTGCTATTCTGTGCTAAATCTTGTTTGTAGGGACAGAGAAGGACAGTGAGGGAAAGTGTCAGTGTGCTATTCTGTCCTAAACCAATCTTGCTGAACCATATTTGAAATCCTTGAGTTTAGGGACAGAGAAGGACACTTGGGGAAACTGTCAGTGTGCTATTCTGTTCTAAACCAATCTTGCTGAACCATATTTGAAATCCTTGAGTTTAGGGACAGAGAAGGACACTCGTGGAAATTATCAGTGTGCTATTCTGTGCTAATCCTTGTTTGTAGGGACAGAGAAGGACAGTGAGGGAAACTATCAGTGTGCTATTCTGTGCTAAACCAATCTTGCTGAACCATATTTGAAATCCTTGAGTTTAGGGACAGAGAAGGACACTCGTGGAAACTATCAGTGTGCTATTCTGTGCTAAATCTTGTTTGTAGGGACAGAGAAGGACAGTGAGGGAAAGTGTCAGTGTGCTATTCTGTCCTAAACCAATCTTGCTGAACCATATTTGAAATCCTTGAGTTTAGGGACAGAGAAGGACACTCGTGGAAACTATCAGTGTGCTATTCTGTGCTAATCCTTGTTTGTAGGGACAGAGAAGGACAGTGAGGGAAACTATCAGTGTGCTATTCTGTGCTAAACCAATCTTGCTGAACCATATTTGAAATCCTTGAGTTTAGGGACAGAGAAGGACACTCGTGGAAACTATCAGTGTGCTATTCTGTGCTAAATCTTGTTTGTAGGGACAGAGAAGGACAGTGAGGGAAAGTGTCAGTGTGCTATTCTGTCCTAAACCAAACTTGCTGAACCATATTTGAAATCCTTGAGTTTAGGGACAGAGAAGGACACTCGTGGAAACTATCAGTGTGCTATTCTGTGCTAATCCTTGTTTGTAGGGACAGAGAAAGACAGTGAGGGAAACTATCAGTGTGCTATTCTGTGCTAAACCAATCTTGCTGAACCATATTTGAAATCCTTGAGTTTAGGGACAGAGAAGGACACTCGTGGAAACTATCAGTGTGCTATTCTGTGCTAAATCTTGTTTGTAGGGACAGAGAAGGACAGTGAGGGAAAGGGTCAGTGTGCTATTCTGTCCTAAACCAATCTTGCTGAACCATATTTGAAATCCTTGAGTTTAGGGACAGAGAAGGACACTCGTGGAAACTATCAGTGTGCTATTCTGTGCTAATCCTTGTTTGTAGGGACAGAGAAGGACAGTGAGGGAAACTATCAGTGTGCTATTCTGTGCTAAACCAATCTTGCTGAACCATATTTGAAATCCTTGAGTTTAGGGACAGAGAAGGACACTCGTGGAAACTATCAGTGTGCTATTCTGTGCTAATCCTTGTTTGTAGGGACAGAGAAGGACAGTGAGGGAAACTATCAGTGTGCTATTCTGTGCTAAACCAATCTTGCTGAACCATATTTGAAATCCTTGAGTTTAGGGACAGAAAAGGACACTCGTGGAAACTATCAGTGTGCTATTCTGTGCTAAATCTTGTTTGTAGGGACAGAGAAGGACAGTGAGGGAAAGTGTCAGTGTGCTATTCTGTCCTAAACCAATCTTGCTGAACCATATTTGAAATCCTTGAGTTTAGGGACAGAGAAGGACACTCGTGGAAACTATCAGTGTGCTATTCTGTGCTAATCCTTGTTTGTAGGGACAGAGAAGGACAGTGAGGGAAACTGTCAGTGTGCTATTCTGTTCTAAACCAATCTTGCTGAACCATATTTGAAATCCTTGAGTTTAGGGACAGAGAAGGACACTCGTGGAAACTATCAGTGTGCTATTCTGTGCTAATCCTTGTTTGTAGGGACAGAGAAGGACAGTGAGGGAAACTATCAGTGTGCTATTCTGTGCTAAACCAATCTTGCTGAACCATATTTGAAATCCTTGAGTTTAGGGACAGAAAAGGACACTCGTGGAAACTATCAGTGTGCTATTCTGTGCTAAATCTTGTTTGTAGGGACAGAGAAGGACAGTGAGGGAAAGTGTCAGTGTGCTATTCTGTCCTAAGCCAATCTTGCTGAACCATATTTGAAATCCTTGAGTTTAGGGACAGAGAAGGACACTCGTGGAAACTATCAGTGTGCTATTCTGTGCTAATCCTTGTTTGTAGGGACAGAGAAGGACAGTGAGGGAAACTATCAGTGTGCTATTCTGTGCTAAACCAATCTTGCTGAACCATATTTGAAATCCTTGAGTTTAGGGACAGAGAAGGACACTCGTGGAAACTATTAGTGTGCTATTCTGTGCTAAATCTTGTTTGTAGGGACAGAGAAGGACAGTGAGGGAAAGTGTCAGTGTGCTATTCTGTCCTAAACCAATCTTGCTGAACCATATTTGAAATCCTTGAGTTTAGGGACAGAGAAGGACACTCGTGGAAACTATCAGTGTGCTATTCTGTGCTAAATCTTGTTTGTAGGGACAGAGAAGGACAGTGAGGGAAAGTGTCAGTGTGCTATTCTGTCCTAAACCAATCTTGCTGAACCATATATGAAATCCTTGAGTTTAGGGACAGAGAAGGACACTCGGGGAAACTGTCAGTGTGCTATTCTGTTCTAAACCAATCTTGCTGAACCATATTTGAAATCCTTGAGTTTAGGGACAGAGAAGGACACTCGTGGAAACTATCAGTGTGCTATTCTGTGCTAATCCTTGTTTGTAGGGACAGAGAAGGACAGTGAGGGAAACTATCAGTGTGCTATTCTGTGCTAAACCAATCTTGCTGAACCATATTTGAAATCCTTGAGTTTAGGGACAGAAAAGGACACTCGTGGAAACTATCAGTGTGCTATTCTGTGCTAAATCTTGTTTGTAGGGACAGAGAAGGACAGTGAGGGAAAGTGTCAGTGTGCTATTCTGTCCTAAACCAATCTTGCTGAACCATATTTGAAATCCTTGAGTTTAGGGACAGAGAAGGACACTCGTGGAAACTATTAGTGTGCTATTCTGTGCTAAATCTTGTTTGTAGGGACAGAGAAGGACAGTGAGGGAAAGTGTCAGTGTGCTATTCTGTCCTAAACCAACCTTGCTGAACCATATTTGAAATCCTTGAGTTTAGGGACAGAGAAGGACACTCGTGGAAACTATCAGTGTGCTATTCTGTGCTAAATCTTGTTTGTAGGGACAGAGAAGGACAGTGAGGGAAAGTGTCAGTGTGCTATTCTGTCCTAAACCAATCTTGCTGAACCATATTTGAAATCCTTGAGTTTAGGGACAGAGAAGGACACTCGTGGAAACTATCAGTGTGCTATTCTGTGCTAATCCTTGTTTGTAGGGACAGAGAAGGACAGTGAGGGAAACTATCAGTGTGCTATTCTGTGCTAAACCAATCTTGCTGAACCATATTTGAAATCCTTGAGTTTAGGGACAGAGAAGGACACTCGTGGAAACTATCAGTGTGCTATTCTGTGCTAAATCTTGTTTGTAGGGACAGAGAAGGACAGTGAAGGAAAGTGTCAGTGTGCTATTCTGTCCTAAACCAATCTTGCTGAACCATATTTGAAATCCTTGAGTTTAGGGACAGAGAAGGACACTCGTGGAAACTATCAGTGTGCTATTCTGTGCTAATCCTTGTTTGTAGGGACAGAGAAGGACAGTGAGGGAAACTATCAGTGTGCTATTCTGTGCTAAACCAATCTTGCTGAACCATATTTGAAATCCTTGAGTTTAGGGACAGAGAAGGACACTCGTAGAAACTATCAGTGTGCTATTCTGTGCTAAATCTTGTTTGTAGGGACAGAGAAGGACAGTGAAGGAAAGTGTCAGTGTGCTATTCTGTCCTAAACCAATCTTGCTGAACCATATTTGAAATCCTTGAGTTTAGGGACAGAGAAGGACACTCGTGGAAACTATCAGTGTGCTATTCTGTGCTAATCCTTGTTTGTAGGGACAGAGAAAGACAGTGAGGGAAACTGTCAGTGTGCTATTCTGTTCTAAACCAATCTTGCTGAACCATATTTGAAATCCTTGAGTTTAGGGACAGAGAAGGACACTCGTGGAAACTATCAGTGTGCTATTCTGTGCTAATCCTTGTTTGTAGGGACAGAGAAGGACAGTGAGGGAAACTGTCAGTGTTCTATTCTGTTCTAAACCAATCTTGCTGAACCATATTTGAAATCCTTGAGTTTAGAGACAGAGAAGGACACTCGTGGAAACTATCAGTGTGCTATTCTGTGCTAAATCTTGTTTGTAGGGACAGAGAAGGACAGTGAGGGAAAGTGTCAGTGTGCTATTCGGTCCTAAACCAATCTTGCTGAACCATATTTGAAATCCTTGAGTTTAGGGACAGAGAAGGACACTCGGGGAAACTGTCAGTGTGCTATTCTGTTCTAAACCAATCTTGCTGAACCATATTTGAAATCCTTGAGTTTAGGGACAGAGAAGGACACTCGTGGAAATTATCAGTGTGCTATTCTGTGCTAATCCTTGTTTGTAGGGACAGAGAAGGACAGTGAGGGAAACTATCAGTGTGCTATTCTGTGCTAAACCAATCTTGCTGAACCATATTTGAAATCCTTGAGTTTAGGGACAGAGAAGGACACTCGTGGAAACTATCAGTGTGCTATTCTGTGCTAAATCTTGTTTGTAGGGACAGAGAAGGACAGTGAGGGAAAGTGTCAGTGTGCTATTCTGTCCTAAACCAATCTTGCTGAACCATATTTGAAATCCTTGAGTTTAGGGACAGAGAAGGATACTCGTGGAAACTATCAGTGTGCTATTCTGTGCTAATCCTTGTTTGTAGGGACAGAGAAGGACAGTGAGGGAAACTATCAGTGTGCTATTCTGTGCTAAACCAATCTTGCTGAACCATATTTGAAATCCTTGAGTTTAGGGACAGAGAAGGACACTCGTGGAAACTATCAGTGTGCTATTCTGTGCTAAATCTTGTTTGTAGGGACAGAGAAGGACAGTGAGGGAAAGTGTCAGTGTGCTATTCTGTCCTAAACCTATCTTGCTGAACCATATTTGAAATCCTTGAGTTTAGGGACAGAGAAGGACACTCGTGGAAACTATCAGTGTGCTATTCTGTGCTAATCCTTGTTTGTAGGGACAGAGAAAGACAGTGAGGGAAACTATCAGTGTGCTATTCTGTGCTAAACCAATCTTGCTGAACCATATTTGAAATCCTTGAGTTTAGGGACAGAGAAGGACACTCGTGGAAACTATCAGTGTGCTATTCTGTGCTAAATCTTGTTTGTAGGGACAGAGAAGGACAGTGAGGGAAAGGGTCAGTGTGCTATTCTGTCCTAAACCAATCTTGCTGAACCATATTTGAAATCCTTGAGTTTAGGGACAGAGAAGGACACTCGTGGAAACTATCAGTGTGCTATTCTGTGCTAATCCTTGTTTGTAGGGACAGAGAAAGACAGTGAGGGAAACTGTCAGTGTGCTATTCTGTTCTAAACCAATCTTGCTGAACCATATTTGAAATCCTTGAGTTTAGGGACAGAGAAGGACACTCGTGGAAACTATCAGTGTGCTATTCTGTGCTAATCCTTGTTTGTAGGGACAGAGAAGGACAGTGAGGGAAACTGTCAGTGTTCTATTCTGTTCTAAACCAATCTTGCTGAACCATATTTGAAATCCTTGAGTTTAGGGACAGAGAAGGACACTCGTGGAAACTATCAGTGTGCTATTCTGTGCTAAATCTTGTTTGTAGGGACAGAGAAGGACAGTGAGGGAAAGTGTCAGTGTGCTATTCGGTCCTAAACCAATCTTGCTGAACCATATTTGAAATCCTTGAGTTTAGGGACAGAGAAGGACACTCGGGGAAACTGTCAGTGTGCTATTCTGTTCTAAACCAATCTTGCTGAACCATATTTGAAATCCTTGAGTTTAGGGACAGAGAAGGACACTCGTGGAAATTATCAGTGTGCTATTCTGTGCTAATCCTTGTTTGTAGGGACAGAGAAGGACAGTGAGGGAAACTATCAGTGTGCTATTCTGTGCTAAACCAATCTTGCTGAACCATATTTGAAATCCTTGAGTTTAGGGACAGAGAAGGACACTCGTGGAAACTATCAGTGTGCTATTCTGTGCTAAATCTTGTTTGTAGGGACAGAGAAGGACAGTGAGGGAAAGTGTCAGTGTGCTATTCTGTCCTAAACCAATCTTGCTGAACCATATTTGAAATCCTTGAGTTTAGGGACAGAGAAGGACACTCGTGGAAACTATCAGTGTGCTATTCTGTGCTAATCCTTGTTTGTAGGGACAGAGAAGGACAGTGAGGGAAACTATCAGTGTGCTATTCTGTGCTAAACCAATCTTGCTGAACCATATTTGAAATCCTTGAGTTTAGGGACAGAGAAGGACACTCGTGGAAACTATCAGTGTGCTATTCTGTGCTAAATCTTGTTTGTAGGGACAGAGAAGGACAGTGAGGGAAAGTGTCAGTGTGCTATTCTGTCCTAAACCTATCTTGCTGAACCATATTTGAAATCCTTGAGTTTAGGGACAGAGAAGGACACTCGTGGAAACTATCAGTGTGCTATTCTGTGCTAATCCTTGTTTGTAGGGACAGAGAAGGACAGTGAGGGAAACTATCAGTGTGCTATTCTGTGCTAAACCAATCTTGCTGAA
The DNA here is from genome assembly GCA_029206835.1 of Rana muscosa. NCBI lineage: Eukaryota > Metazoa > Chordata > Amphibia > Anura > Ranidae > Rana > Rana muscosa. Next base: position 46,133,319 of record CM055119.1, read on the forward strand.
CTATATTTGAAATCCTTGAGTTTAGGGACAGAGAAGGACACTCGTGGAAACTATCAGTGTGCTATTCTGTGTTAAATCTTGTTTGTAGGGTTAGAGAAGGACAGTGAGGGAAACTATCAGTGTGCTATTCTGTGCTAAACCAATCTTGCTGAACCATATTTGAAATCCTTGAGTTTAGGGACAGAGAAGGACACTCGTGGAAACTATCAGTGTGCTATTCTGTGTTAAATCTTGTTTGTAGGGACAGAGAAGGACAGTGAGGGAAAGTGTCAGTGTGCTATTCTGTCCTAAACCAAACTTGCTGAACCATATTTGAAATCCTTGAGTTTAGGGACAGAGAAGGACACTCGTGGAAACTATCAGTGTGCTATTCTGTGCTAAATCTTGTTTGTAGGGACAGAGAAGGACAGTGAGGGAAAGTGTCAGTGTGCTATTCTGTCCTAAACCAATCTTGCTGAACCATATTTGAAATCCTTGAGTTTAGGGACAGAGAAGGACACTCGTGGAAACTATCAGTGTGCTATTCTGTGCTAATCCTTGTTTGTAGGGACAGAGAAGGACAGTGAGGGAAACTATCAGTGTGCTATTCTGTGCTAAACCAATCTTGCTGAACCATATTTGAAATCCTTGAGTTTAGGGACAGAGAAGGACACTCGTGATAACTATCAGTGTGCTATTCTGTGCTAAATCTTGTTTGTAGGGACAGAGAAGGACAGTGAGGGAAAGTGTCAGGGTGCTATTCTGTCCTAAACCAATCTTGCTGAACCATATTTGAAATCCTTGAGTTTAGGGACAGAGAAGGACACTCGTGGAAACTATCAGTGTGCTATTCTGTGCTAATCCTTGTTTGTAGGGACAGAGAAGGACAGTGAGGGAAACTATCAGTGTGCTATTCTGTGCTAAACCAATCTTGCTGAACCATATTTGAAATCCTTGAGTTTAGGGACAGAGAAGGACACTCGTGGAAACTATCAGTGTGCTATTCTGTGCTAAATCTTGTTTGTAGGGACAGAGAAGGACAGTGAGGGAAAGTGTCAGTGTGCTATTCTGTCCTAAACCAATCTTGCTGAACCATATTTGAAATCCTTGAGTTTAGGGACAGAGAAGGACACTCGTGGAAACTATCAGTGTGCTATTCTGTGCTAATCCTTGTTTGTAGGGACAGAGAAGGACAGTGAGGGAAACTATCAGTGTGCTATTCTGTGCTAAACCAATCTTGCTGAACCATATTTGAAATCCTTGAGTTTAGGGACAGAGAAGGACACTCGTGGAAACTATCAGTGTGCTATTCTGTGTTAAATCTTGTTTGTAGGGACAGAGAAGGACAGTGAGGGAAAGTGTCAGTGTGCTATTCTGTCCTAAACCAAACTTGCTGAACCATATTTGAAATCCTTGAGTTTAGGGACAGAGAAGGACACTCGTGGAAACTATCAGTGTGCTATTCTGTGCTAATCCTTGTTTGTAGGGACAGAGAAAGACAGTGAGGGAAACTATCAGTGTGCTATTCTGTGCTAAACCAATCTTGCTGAACCATATTTGAAATCCTTGAGTTTAGGGACAGAGAAGGACACTCGTGGAAACTATCAGTGTGCTATTCTGTGCTAAATCTTGTTTGTAGGGACAGAGAAGGACAGTGAGGGAAAGTGTCAGTGTGCTATTCTGTCCTAAACCAATCTTGCTGAACCATATTTGAAATCCTTGAGTTTAGGGACAGAGAAGGACACTCATGGAAACTATCAGTGTGCTATTCTGTGCTAATCCTTGTTTGTAGGGACAGAGAAGGACAGTGAGGGAAACTATCAGTGTGCTATTCTGTGCTAAACCAATCTTCCTGAACCATATTTGAAATCCTTGAGTTTAGGGACAGAGAAGGACACTCGTGGAAACTATCAGTGTGCTATTCTGTGCTAAATCTTGTTTGTAGGGACAGAGAAGGACAGTGAGGGAAAGTGTCAGTGTGCTATTCTGTCCTAAACCAATCTTGCTGAACCATATTTGAAATCCTTGAGTTTAGGGACAGAGAAGGACACTCGTGGAAACTATCAGTGTGCTATTCTGTGCTAAATCTTGTTTGTAGGGACAGAGAAGGACAGTGAGGGAAAGTGTCAGTGTGCTATTCTGTCCTAAACCAATCTTGCTGAACCATATTTGAAATCCTTGAGTTTAGGGACAGAGAAGGACACTCGTGGAAACTATCAGTGTGCTATTCTGTGCTAATCCTTGTTTGTAGGGACAGAGAAGGACAGTGAGGGAAACTGTCAGTGTGCTATTCTGTTCTAAACCAATCTTGCTGAACCATATTTGAAATCCTTGAGTTTAGGGACAGAGAAGGACACTCGTGGAAACTATCAGTGTGCTATTCTGTGCTAAATCTTGTTTGTAGGGACAGAGAAGGACAGTGAGGGAAAATGTCAGTGTGCTATTCTGTCCTAAACCAATCTTGCTGAACCATATTTGAAATCCTTGAGTTTAGGGACAGAGAAGGACACTTGTGGAAACTATCAGTGTGCTATTCTGTGCTAATCCTTGTTTGTAGGGACAGAGAAGGACAGTGAGGGAAACTGTCAGTGTGCTATTCTGTTCTAAACCAATCTTGCTGAACCATATTTGAAATCCTTGAGTTTAGGGACAGAGAAGGACACTCGTGGAAACTATCAGTGTGCTATTCTGTGCTAAATCTTGTTTGTAGGGACAGAGAAGGACAGTGAGGGAAAGTGTCAGTGTGCTATTCTGTCCTAAACCAATCTTGCTGAACCATATTTGAAATCCTTGAGTTTAGGGACAGAGAAGGACACTCGGGGAAACTGTCAGTGTGCTATTCTGTTCTAAACCAATCTTGCTGAACCATATTTGAAATCCTTGAGTTTAGGGACAGAGAAGGACACTCGTGGAAATTATCAGTGTGCTATTCTGTGCTAATCCTTGTTTGTAGGGACAGAGAAGGACAGTGAGGGAAACTGTCAGTGTGCTATTCTGTTCTAAACCAATCTTGCTGAACCATATATTCAATCCTTGAGTTTAGGGACAGAGAAGGACACTCGTGGAAACTATCAGTGTGCTATTCTGTGCTAAATCTTGTTTGTAGGGACAGAGAAGGACAGTGAGGGAAAGTGTCAGTGTGCTATTCTGTCCTAAACCAATCTTGCTGAACCATATTTGAAATCCTTGAGTTTAGGGACAGAGAAGGACACTCGTGGAAACTATCAGTGTGCTATTCTGTGCTAATCCTTGTTTGTAGGGACAGAGAAGGACAGTGAGGGAAACTATCAGTGTGCTATTCTGTGCTAAACCAATCTTGCTGAACCATATTTGAAATCCTTGAGTTTAGGGACAGAGAAGGACACTCGTGGAAACTATCAGTGTGCTATTCTGTGCTAAATCTTGTTTGTAGGGACAGAGAAGGACAGTGAGGGAAAATGTCAGTGTGCTATTCTGTCCTAAACCAATCTTGCTGAACCATATTTGAAATCCTTGAGTTTAGGGACAGAGAAGGACACTTGTGGAAACTATCAGTGTGCTATTCTGTGCTAATCCTTGTTTGTAGGGACAGAGAAGGACAGTGAGGGAAACTGTCAGTGTGCTATTCTGTTCTAAACCAATCTTGCTGAACCATATTTGAAATCCTTGAGTTTAGGGACAGAGAAGGACACTCGTGGAAACTATCAGTGTGCTATTCTGTGCTAAATCTTGTTTGTAGGGACAGAGAAGGACAGTGAGGGAAAGTGTCAGTGTGCTATTCTGTCCTAAACCAATCTTGCTGAACCATATTTGAAATCCTTGAGTTTAGGGACAGAGAAGGACACTCGGGGAAACTGTCAGTGTGCTATTCTGTTCTAAACCAATCTTGCTGAACCATATTTGAAATCCTTGAGTTTAGGGACAGAGAAGGACACTCGTGGAAATTATCAGTGTGCTATTCTGTGCTAATCCTTGTTTGTAGGGACAGAGAAGGACAGTGAGGGAAACTGTCAGTGTGCTATTCTGTTCTAAACCAATCTTGCTGAACCATATTTTCAATTCTTTGAGTTTAGGGACAGAGAAGGACACTCGTGGAAACTATCAGTGTGCTATTCTGTGCTAAATCTTGTTTGTAGGGACAGAGAAGGACAGTGAGGGAAAGTGTCAGTGTGCTATTCTGTCCTAAACCAATCTTGCTGAACCATATTTGAAATCCTTGAGTTTAGGGACAGAGAAGGACACTCGTGGAAACTATCAGTGTGCTATTCTGTGCTAATCCTTGTTTGTAGGGACAGAGAAGGACAGTGAGGGAAACTATCAGTGTGCTATTCTGTGCTAAACCAATCTTGCTGAACCATATTTGAAATCCTTGAGTTTAGGGACAGAGAAGGACACTCGTGGAAACTATCAGTGTGCTATTCTGTGCTAAATCTTGTTTGTAGGGACAGAGAAGGACAGTGAGGGAAAGTGTCAGTGTGCTATTCTGTCCTAAACCAATCTTGCTGAACCATGTTTGAAATCCTTGAGTTTAGGGACAGAGAAGGACACTCGTGGAAACTATCAGTGTGCTATTCTGTGCTAAATCTTGTTTGTAGGGACAGAGAAGGACAGTGAGGGAAAGTGTCAGTGTGCTATTCTGTCCTAAACCAATCTTGCTGAACCATATTTGAAATCCTTGAGTTTAGGGACAGAGAAGGACACTCGTGGAAACTATCAGTGTGCTATTCTGTGCTAATCCTTGTTTGTAGGGACAGAGAAGGACAGTGAGGGAAACTGTCAGTGTGCTATTCTGTCCTAAACCAATCTTGCTGAACCATATTTGAAATCCTTGAGTTTAGGGACAGAGAAGGACACTCGTGGAAATTATCAGTGTGCTATTCTGTGCTAATCCTTGTTTGTAGGGACAGAGAAGGACAGTGAGGGAAACTGTCAGTGTGCTATTCTGTTCTAAACCAATCTTGCTGAACCATATTTTCAATCCTTGAGTTTAGGGACAGAGAAGGACACTCGTGGAAACTATCAGTGTGCTATTCTGTGCTAAATCTTGTTTGTAGGGACAGAGAAGGACAGTGAGGGAAAGTGTCAGTGTGCTATTCTGTCCTAAACCAATCTTGCTGAACCATATTTGAAATCCTTGAGTTTAGGGACAGAGAAGGACACTCGTGGAAACTATCAGTGTGCTATTCTGTGCTAATCCTTGTTTGTAGGGACAGAGAAGGACAGTGAGGGAAACTATCAGTGTGCTATTCTGTGCTAAACCAATCTTGCTGAACCATATTTGAAATCCTTGAGTTTAGGGACAGAGAAGGACACTCGTGGAAACTATCATTGTGCTATTCTGTGCTAAATCTTGTTTGTAGGGACAGAGAAGGACAGTGAGGGAAAGTGTCAGTGTGCTATTCTGTCCTAAACCAATCTTGCTGAACCATGTTTGAAATCCTTGAGTTTAGGGACAGAGAAGGACACTCGTGGAAACTATCAGTGTGCTATTCTGTGCTAAATCTTGTTTGTAGGGACAGAGAAGGACAGTGAGGGAAAGTGTCAGTGTGCTATTCTGTCCTAAACCAATCTTGCTGAACCATATTTGAAATCCTTGAGTTTAGGGACAGAGAAGGACACTCGTGGAAACTATCAGTGTGCTATTCTGTGCTAATCCTTGTTTGTAGGGACAGAGAAGGACAGTGAGGGAAACTGTCAGTGTGCTATTCTGTCCTAAACCAATCTTGCTGAACCATATTTGAAATCCTTGAGTTTAGGGACAGAGAAGGACACTCGTGGAAACTATCAGTGTGCTATTCTGTGCTAATCCTTGTTTGTAGGGACAGAGAAGGACAGTGAGGGAAACTATCAGTGTGCTATTCTGTGCTAAACCAATCTTGCTGAACCATATTTGAAATCCTTGAGTTTAGGGACAGAGAAGGACACTCGTGGAAACTATCAGTGTGCTATTCTGTGCTAAATCTTGTTTGTAGGGACAGAGAAGGACAGTGAGGGAAAGTGTCAGTGTGCTATTCTGTCCTAAACCAATCTTGCTGAACCATATTTGAAATCCTTGAGTTTAGGGACAGAGAAGGACACTCGTGGAAACTATCAGTGTGCTATTCTGTGCTAATCCTTGTTTGTAGGGACAGAGAAGGACAGTGAGGGAAACTATCAGTGTGCTATTCTGTGCTAAACCAATCTTGCTGAACCATATTTGAAATCCTTGAGTTTAGGGACAGAGAAGGACACTCGTGGAAATTATCAGTGTGCTATTCTGTGCTAATCCTTGTTTGTAGGGACAGAGAAGGACAGTGAGGGAAACTGTCAGTGTGCTATTCTGTTCTAAACCAATCTTGCTGAACCATATTTTCAATCCTTGAGTTTAGGGACAGAGAAGGACACTCATGGAAACTATCAGTGTGCTATTCTGTGCTAAATCTTGTTTGTAGGGACAGAGAAGGACAGTGAGGGAAAGTGTCAGTGTGCTATTCTGTCCTAAACCAATCTTGCTGAACCATATTTGAAATCCTTGAGTTTAGGGACAGAGAAGGACACTCGTGGAAACTATCAGTGTGCTATTCTGTGCTAATCCTTGTTTGTAGGGACAGAGAAGGACAGTGAGGGAAACTATCAGTGTGCTATTCTGTGCTAAACCAATCTTGCTGAACCATATTTGAAATCCTTGAGTTTAGGGACAGAGAAGGACACTCGTGGAAACTATCAGTGTGCTATTCTGTGCTAAATCTTGTTTGTAGGGACAGAGAAGGACAGTGAGGGAAAGTGTCAGTGTGCTATTCTGTCCTAAACCAATCTTGCTGAACCATGTTTGAAATCCTTGAGTTTAGGGACAGAGAAGGACACTCGTGGAAACTATCAGTGTGCTATTCTGTGCTAAATCTTGTTTGTAGGGACAGAGAAGGACAGTGAGGGAAAGTGTCAGTGTGCTATTCTGTCCTAAACCAATCTTGCTGAACCATATTTGAAATCCTTGAGTTTAGGGACAGAGAAGGACACTCGTGGAAACTATCAGTGTGCTATTCTGTGCTAATCCTTGTTTGTAGGGACAGAGAAGGACAGTGAGGGAAACTGTCAGTGTGCTATTCTGTCCTAAACCAATCTTGCTGAACCATATTTGAAATCCTTGAGTTTAGGGACAGAGAAGGACACTCGTGGAAATTATCAGTGTGCTATTCTGTGCTAATCCTTGTTTGTAGGGACAGAGAAGGACAGTGAGGGAAACTGTCAGTGTGCTATTCTGTTCTAAACCAATCTTGCTGAACCATATTTTCAATCCTTGAGTTTAGGGACAGAGAAGGACACTCGTGGAAACTATCAGTGTGCTATTCTGTGCTAAATCTTGTTTGTAGGGACAGAGAAGGACAGTGAGGGAAAGTGTCAGTGTGCTATTCTGTCCTAAACCAATCTTGCTGAACCATATTTGAAATCCTTGAGTTTAGGGACAGAGAAGGACACTCGTGGAAACTATCAGTGTGCTATTCTGTGCTAATCCTTGTTTGTAGGGACAGAGAAGGACAGTGAGGGAAACTATCAGTGTGCTATTCTGTGCTAAACCAATCTTGCTGAACCATATTTGAAATCCTTGAGTTTAGGGACAGAGAAGGACACTCGTGGAAACTATCATTGTGCTATTCTGTGCTAAATCTTGTTTGTAGGGACAGAGAAGGACAGTGAGGGAAAGTGTCAGTGTGCTATTCTGTCCTAAACCAATCTTGCTGAACCATGTTTGAAATCCTTGAGTTTAGGGACAGAGAAGGACACTCGTGGAAACTATCAGTGTGCTATTCTGTGCTAAATCTTGTTTGTAGGGACAGAGAAGGACAGTGAGGGAAAGTGTCAGTGTGCTATTCTGTCCTAAACCAATCTTGCTGAACCATATTTGAAATCCTTGAGTTTAGGGACAGAGAAGGACACTCGTGGAAACTATCAGTGTGCTATTCTGTGCTAATCCTTGTTTGTAGGGACAGAGAAGGACAGTGAGGGAAACTGTCAGTGTGCTATTCTGTCCTAAACCAATCTTGCTGAACCATATTTGAAATCCTTGAGTTTAGGGACAGAGAAGGACACTCGTGGAAACTATCAGTGTGCTATTCTGTGCTAATCCTTGTTTGTAGGGACAGAGAAGGACAGTGAGGGAAACTATCAGTGTGCTATTCTGTGCTAAACCAATCTTGCTGAACCATATTTGAAATCCTTGAGTTTAGGGACAGAGAAGGACACTCGTGGAAACTATCAGTGTGCTATTCTGTGCTAAATCTTGTTTGTAGGGACAGAGAAGGACAGTGAGGGAAAGTGTCAGTGTGCTATTCTGTCCTAAACCAATCTTGCTGAACCATATTTGAAATCCTTGAGTTTAGGGACAGAGAAGGACACTCGTGGAAACTATCAGTGTGCTATTCTGTGCTAATCCTTGTTTGTAGGGACAGAGAAGGACAGTGAGGGAAACTATCAGTGTGCTATTCTGTGCTAAACCAATCTTGCTGAACCATATTTGAAATCCTTGAGTTTAGGGACAGAGAAGGACACTCGTGGAAACTATCAGTGTGCTATTCTGTGTTAAATCTTGTTTGTAGGGACAGAGAAGGACAGTGAGGGAAAGTGTCAGTGTGCTATTCTGTGCTAAACCAATCTTGCTGAACCATATTTGAAATCCTTGAGTTTAGGGACAGAGAAGGACACTCGTGGAAACTATCAGTGTGCTATTCTGTGTTAAATCTTGTTTGTAGGGACAGAGAAGGACAGTGAGGGAAAGTGTCAGTGTGCTATTCTGTCCTAAACCAAACTTGCTGAACCATATTTGAAATCCTTGAGTTTAGGGACAGAGAAGGACACTCGTGGAAACTATCAGTGTGCTATTCTGTGCTAATCCTTGTTTGTAGGGACAGAGAAAGACAGTGAGGGAAACTATCAGTGTGCTATTCTGTGCTAAACCAATCTTGCTGAACCATATTTGAAATCCTTGAGTTTAGGGACAGAGAAGGACACTCGTGGAAACTATCAGTGTGCTATTCTGTGCTAAATCTTGTTTGTAGGGACAGAGAAGGACAGTGAGGGAAAGTGTCAGTGTGCTATTCTGTCCTAAACCAATCTTGCTGAACCATATTTGAAATCCTTGAGTTTAGGGACAGAGAATGACACTCGTGGAAACTATCAGTGTGCTATTCTGTGCTAATCCTTGTTTGTAGGGACAGAGAAGGACAGTGAGGGAAACTATCAGTGTGCTATTCTGTGCTAAACCAATCTTGCTGAACCATATTTGAAATCCTTGAGTTTAGGGACAGAGAAGGACACTCGTGGAAACTATCAGTGTGCTATTCTGTGCTAAATCTTGTTTGTAGGGACAGAGAAGGACAGTGAGGGAAAGTGTCAGTGTGCTATTCTGTCCTAAACCAATCTTGCTGAACCATATTTGAAATCCTTGAGTTTAGGGACAGAGAAGGACACTCGTGGAAACTATCAGTGTGCTATTCTGTGCTAAATCTTGTTTGTAGGGACAGAGAAGGACAGTGAGGGAAAGTGTCAGTGTGCTATTCTGTCCTAAACCAATCTTGCTGAACCATATTTGAAATCCTTGAGTTTAGGGACAGAGAAGGACACTTGTGGAAACTATCAGTGTGCTATTCTGTGCTAATCCTTGTTTGTAGGGACAGAGAAGGACAGTGAGGGAAACTGTCAGTGTGCTATTCTGTTCTAAACCAATCTTGCTGAACCATATTTGAAATCCTTGAGTTTAGGGACAGAGAAGGACACTCGTGGAAACTATCAGTGTGCTATTCTGTGCTAATCCTTGTTTGTAGGGACAGAGAAGGACAGTGAGGGAAACTGTCAGTGTGCTATTCTGTTCTAAACCAATCTTGCTGAACCATATTTGAAATCCTTGAGTTTAGGGACAGAGAAGGACACTCGTGGAAACTATCAGTGTGCTATTCTGTGCTAAATCTTGTTTGTAGGGACAGAGAAGGACAGTGAGGGAAAGTGTCAGTGTGCTATTCTGTCCTAAACCAATCTTGCTGAACCATATTTGAAATCCTTGAGTTTAGGGACAGAGAAGGACACTCGTGGAAACTATCAGTGTGCTATTCTGTGCTAAATCTTGTTTGTAGGGACAGAGAAGGACAGTGAGGGAAAGTGTCAGTGTGCTATTCTGTCCTAAACCAATCTTGCTGAACCATGTTTGAAATCCTTGAGTTTAGGGACAGAGAAGGACACTCGTGGAAACTATCAGTGTGCTATTCTGTGCTAAATCTTGTTTGTAGGGACAGAGAAGGACAGTGAGGGAAAGTGTCAGTGTGCTATTCTGTCCTAAACCAATCTTGCTGAACCATATTTGAAATCCTTGAGTTTAGGGACAGAGAAGGACACTCGTGGAAACTATCAGTGTGCTATTCTGTGCTAATCCTTGTTTGTAGGGACAGAGAAGGACAGTGAGGGAAACTGTCAGTGTGCTATTCTGTTCTAAACCAATCTTGCTGAACCATATTTGAAATCCTTGAGTTTAGGGACAGAGAAGGACACTCGTGGAAACTATCAGTGTGCTATTCTGTGCTAAATCTTGTTTGTAGGGACAGAGAAGGACAGTGAGGGGAAATGTCAGTGTGCTATTCTGTCCTAAACCAATCTTGCTGAACCATATTTGAAATCCTTGAGTTTAGGGACAGAGAAGGACACTCGTGGAAACTATCAGTGTGCTATTCTGTGCTAAATCTTGTTTGTAGGGACAGAGAAGGACAGTGAGGGAAAGTGTCAGTGTGCTATTCTGTCCTAAACCAATCTTGCTGAACCATATTTGAAATCCTTGAGTTTAGGGACAGAGAAGGACACTCGGGGAAACTGTCAGTGTGCTATTCTGTTCTAAACCAATCTTGCTGAACCATATTTGAAATCCTTGAGTTTAGGGACAGAGAAGGACACTCGTGGAAATTATAAGTGTGCTATTCTGTGCTAATCCTTGTTTGTAGGGACAGAGAAGGACAGTGAGGGAAACTATCAGTGTGCTATTCTGTGCTAAACCAATCTTGCTGAACCATATTTGAAATCCTTGAGTTTAGGGACAGAGAAGGACACTCGTGGAAACTATCAGTGTGCTATTCTGTGCTAAATCTTGTTTGTAGGGACAGAGAAGGACAGTGAGGGAACGTGTCAGTGTGCTATTCTGTCCTAAACCAATCTTGCTGAACCATATTTGAAATCCTTGAGTTTATGGACAGAGAAGGACACTCGTGGAAACTATCAGTGTGCTATTCTGTGCTAATCCTTGTTTGTAGGGACAGAGAAGGACAGTGAGGGAAACTGTCAGTGTGCTATTCTGTTCTAAACCAATCTTGCTGAACCATATTTGCAATCCTTGAGTTTAGGGACAGAGAAGGACACTCGTGGAAACTATCAGTGTGCTATTCTGTGCTAAATCTTGTTTGTAGGGACAGAGAAGGACAGTGAGGGAAAGTGTCAGTGTGCTATTCTGTCCTAAACCAATCTTGCTGAACCATATATGAAATCCTTGAGTTTAGGGACAGAGAAGGACACTCGGGGAAACTGTCAGTGTGCTATTCTGTTCTAAACCAATCTTGCTGAACCATATTTGAAATCCTTGAGTTTAGGGACAGAGAAGGACACTCGTGGAAACTATCAGTGTGCTATTCTGTGCTAAATCTTGTTTGTAGGGACAGAGAAGGACAGTGAGGGAAAGTGTCAGTGTGCTATTCTGTCCTAAACCAATCTTGCTGAACCATATTTGAAATCCTTGAGTTTAGGGACAGAGAAGGACACTTGTGGAAACTATCAGTGTGCTATTCTGTGCTAATCCTTGTTTGTAGGGACAGAGAAGGACAGTGAGGGAAACTATCAGTGTGCTATTCTGTGCTAAACCAATCTTGCTGAACCATATTTGAAATCCTTGAGTTTAGGGACAGAGAAGGACACTCGTGGAAACTATTAGTGTGCTATTCTGTGCTAAATCTTGTTTGTAGGGACAGAGAAGGACAGTGAGGGAAAGTGTCAGTGTGCTATTCTGTCCTAAACCAATCTTGCTGAACCATATTTGAAATCCTTGAGTTTAGGGACAGAGAAGGACACTCGTGGAAACTATCAGTGTGCTATTCTGTGCTAAATCTTGTTTGTAGGGACAGAGAAGGACAGTGAGGGAAAGTGTCAGTGTGCTATTCTGTTCTAAACCAATCTTGCTGAACCATATTTGAAATCCTTGAGTTTAGGGACAGAGAAGGACACTTGTGGAAACTATCAGTGTGCTATTCTGTGCTAATCCTTGTTTGTAGGGACAGAGAAGGACAGTGAGGGAAACTATCAGTGTGCTATTCTGTGCTAAACCAATCTTGCTGAACCATATTTGAAATCCTTGAGTTTAGGGACAGAGAAGGACACTCGTGGAAACTATCAGTGTGCTATTCTGTGCTAAATCTTGTTTGTAGGGACAGAGAAGGACAGTGAGGGAAAGTGTCAGTGTGCTATTCTGTCCTAAACCAATCTTGCTGAACCATATTTGAAATCCTTGAGTTTAGGGACAGAGAAGGACACTTGTGGAAACTATCAGTGTGCTATTCTGTGCTAATCCTTGTTTGTAGGGACAGAGAAGGACAGTGAGGGAAACTATCAGTGTGCTATTCTGTGCTAAACCAATCTTGCTGAACCATATTTGAAATCCTTGAGTTTAGGGACAGAGAAGGACACTCGTGGAAACTATTAGTGTGCTATTCTGTGCTAAATCTTGTTTGTAGGGACAGAGAAGGACAGTGAGGGAAAGTGTCAGTGTGCTATTCTGTCCTAAACCAATCTTGCTGAACCATATTTGAAATCCTTGAGTTTAGGGACAGAGAAGGACACTCGTGGAAACTATCAGTGTGCTATTCTGTGCTAAATCTTGTTTGTAGGGACAGAGAAGGACAGTGAGGGAAAGTGTCAGTGTGCTATTCTGTCCTAAACCAATCTTGCTGAACCATATTTGAAATCCTTGAGTTTAGGCACAGAGAAGGACACTCGTGGAAACTGTCAGTGTGCTATTCTGTTCTAAACCAATCTTGCTGAACCATATTTGAAATCCTTGAGTTTAGGGACAGAGAAGGACACTCGTGGAAATTATCAGTGTGCTATTCTGTGCTAATCCTTGTTTGTAGGGACAGAGAAGGACAGTGAGGGAAACTATCAGTGTGCTATTCTGTGCTAAACCAATCTTGCTGAACCATATTTGAAATCCTTGAGTTTAGGGACAGAGAAGGACACTCGTGGAAACTATCAGTGTGCTATTCTGTGCTAAATCTTGTTTGTAGGGACAGAGAAGGACAGTGAGGGAAAGTGTCAGTGTGCTATTCTGTCCTAAACCAATCTTGCTGAACCATATTTGAAATCCTTGAGTTTAGGGACAGAGAAGGACACTCGTGGAAACTATCAGTGTGCTATTCTGTGCTAATCCTTGTTTGTAGGGACAGAGAAGGACAGTGAGGGAAACTATCAGTGTGCTATTCTGTGCTAAACCAATCTTGCTGAACCATATTTGAAATCCTTGAGTTTAGGGACAGAGAAGGACACTCGTGGAAACTATCAGTGTGCTATTCTGTGCTAAATCTTGTTTGTAGGGACAGAGAAGGACAGTGAGGGAAAGTGTCAGTGTGCTATTCTGTCCTAAACCAAACTTGCTGAACCATATTTGAAATCCTTGAGTTTAGGGACAGAGAAGGACACTCGTGGAAACTATCAGTGTGCTATTCTGTGCTAATCCTTGTTTGTAGGGACAGAGAAAGACAGTGAGGGAAACTATCAGTGTGCTATTCTGTGCTAAACCAATCTTGCTGAACCATATTTGAAATCCTTGAGTTTAGGGACAGAGAAGGACACTCGTGGAAACTATCAGTGTGCTATTCTGTGCTAAATCTTGTTTGTAGGGACAGAGAAGGACAGTGAGGGAAAGTGTCAGTGTGCTATTCTGTCCTAAACCAATCTTGCTGAACCATATTTGAAATCCTTGAGTTTAGGGACAGAGAAGGACACTTGTGGAAACTATCAGTGTGCTATTCTGTGCTAATCCTTGTTTGTAGGGACAGAGAAGGACAGTGAGGGAAAGTGTCAGTGTGCTATTCTGTCCTAAACCAATCTTGCTGAACCATATTTGAAATCCTTGAGTTTAGGGACAGAGAAGGACACTTGTGGAAACTATCAGTGTGCTATTCTGTGCTAATCCTTGTTTGTAGGGACAGAGAAGGACAGTGAGGGAAACTATCAGTGTGCTATTCTGTGCTAAACCAATCTTGCTGAACCATATTTGAAATCCTTGAGTTTAGGGACAGAGAAGGACACTCATGGAAACTATCAGTGTGCTATTCTGTGCTAAATCTTGTTTGTAGGGACAGAGAAGGACAGTGAGGGAAAGTGTCAGTGTGCTATTCTGTCCTAAACCAATCTTGCTGAACCATATTTGAAATCCTTGAGTTTAGGGACAGAGAAGGACACTCGTGGAAACTATCAGTGTGCTATTCTGTGCTAATCCTTGTTTGTAGGGACAGGGAAGGACAGTGAGGGAAACTATCAGTGTGCTATTCTGTGCTAAACCAATCTTGCTGAACCATATTTGAAATCCTTGAGTTTAGGGACAGAGAAGGACACTCGTGGAAACTATCAGTGTGCTATTCTGTGTTAAATCTTGTTTGTAGGGACAGAGAAGGACAGTGAGGGAAAGTGTCAGTGTGCTATTCTGTCCTAAACCAAACTTGCTGAACCATATTTGAAATCCTTGAGTTTAGGGACAGAGAAGTACACTCGTGGAAACTATCAGTGTGCTATTCTGTGCTAATCCTTGTTTGTAGGGACAGAGAAAGACAGTGAGGGAAACTATCAGTGTGCTATTCTGTGCTAAACCAATCTTGCTGAACCATATTTGAAATCCGTGAGTTTAGGGACAGAGAAGGACACTCGTGGAAACTATCAGTGTGCTATTCTGTGCTAAATCTTGTTTGTAGGGACAGAGAAGGACAGTGAGGGAAAGTGTCAGTGTGCTATTCTGTCCTAAACCAATCTTGCTGAACCATATTTGAAATCCTTGAGTTTAGGGACAGAGAAGGACACTCGTGGAAACTATCAGTGTGCTATTCTGTGCTAATCCTTGTTTGTAGGGACAGAGAAGGACAGTGAGGGAAACTATCAGTGTGCTATTCTGTGCTAAACCAATCTTGCTGAACCATATTTGAAATCCTTGAGTTTAGGGACAGAGAAGGACACTCGTGGAAACTATCAGTGTGCTATTCTGTGCTAAATCTTGTTTGTAGGGACAGAGAAGGACAGTGAGGGAAAGTGTCAGTGTGCTATTCTGTGCTAAACCAATCTTGCTGAACCATATTTGAAATCCTTGAGTTTAGGGACAGAGAAGGACACTCGTGGAAACTATCAGTGTGCTATTCTGTGCTAATCCTTGTTTGTAGGGACAGAGAAGGACAGTGAGGGAAACTATCAGTGTGCTATTCTGTGCTAAACCAATCTTGCTGAACCATATTTGAAATCCTTGAGTTTAGGGACAGAGAAGGACACTCGTGGAAACTATCAGTGTGCTATTCTGTGCTAAATCTTGTTTGTAGGGACAGAGAAGGACAGTGAGGGAAAGTGTCAGTGTGCTATTCTGTCCTAAACCAAACTTGCTGAACCATATTTGAAATCCTTGAGTTTAGGGACAGAGAAGGACACTCGTGGAAACTATCAGTGTGCTATTCTGTGCTAATCCTTGTTTGTAGGGACAGAGAAAGACAGTGAGGGAAACTATCAGTGTGCTATTCTGTGCTAAACCAATCTTGCTGAACCATATTTGAAATCCTTGAGTTTAGGGACAGAGAAGGACACTCGTGGAAACTATCAGTGTGCTATTCTGTGCTAAATCTTGTTTGTAGGGACAGAGAAGGACAGTGAGGGAAAGTGTCAGTGTGCTATTCTGTCCTAAACCAATCTTGCTGAACCATATTTGAAATCCTTGAGTTTAGGGACAGAGAAGGACACTTGTGGAAACTATCAGTGTGCTATTCTGTGCTAATCCTTGTTTGTAGGGACAGAGAAGGACAGTGAGGGAAAGTGTCAGTGTGCTATTCTGTCCTAAACCAATCTTGCTGAACCATATTTGAAATCCTTGAGTTTAGGGACAGAGAAGGACACTTGTGGAAACTATCAGTGTGCTATTCTGTGCTAATCCTTGTTTGTAGGGACAGAGAAGGACAGTGAGGGAAACTATCAGTGTGCTATTCTGTGCTAAACCAATCTTGCTGAACCATATTTGAAATCCTTGAGTTTAGGGACAGAGAAGGACACTCATGGAAACTATCAGTGTGCTATTCTGTGCTAAATCTTGTTTGTAGGGACAGAGAAGGACAGTGAGGGAAAGTGTCAGTGTGCTATTCTGTCCTAAACCAATCTTGCTGAACCATATTTGAAATCCTTGAGTTTAGGGACAGAGAAGGACACTCGTGGAAACTATCAGTGTGCTATTCTGTGCTAATCCTTGTTTGTAGGGACAGGGAAGGACAGTGAGGGAAACTATCAGTGTGCTATTCTGTGCTAAACCAATCTTGCTGAACCATATTTGAAATCCTTGAGTTTAGGGACAGAGAAGGACACTCGTGGAAACTATCAGTGTGCTATTCTGTGTTAAATCTTGTTTGTAGGGACAGAGAAGGACAGTGAGGGAAAGTGTCAGTGTGCTATTCTGTCCTAAACCAAACTTGCTGAACCATATTTGAAATCCTTGAGTTTAGGGACAGAGAAGGACACTCGTGGAAACTATCAGTGTGCTATTCTGTGCTAATCCTTGTTTGTAGGGACAGAGAAAGACAGTGAGGGAAACTATCAGTGTGCTATTCTGTGCTAAACCAATCTTGCTGAACCATATTTGAAATCCGTGAGTTTAGGGACAGAGAAGGACACTCGTGGAAACTATCAGTGTGCTATTCGGTGCTAAATCTTGTTTGTAGGGACAGAGAAGGACAGTGAGGGAAAGTGTCAGTGTGCTATTCTGTCCTAAACCAATCTTGCTGAACCATATTTGAAATCCTTGAGTTTAGGGACAGAGAAGGACACTCGTGGAAACTATCAGTGTGCTATTCTGTGCTAATCCTTGTTTGTAGGGACAGAGAAGGACAGTGAGGGAAACTATCAGTGTGCTATTCTGTGCTAAACCAATCTTGCTGAACCATATTTGAAATCCTTGAGTTTAGGGACAGAGAAGGACACTCGTGGAAACTATCAGTGTGCTATTCTGTGCTAAATCTTGTTTGTAGGGACAGAGAAGGACAGTGAGGGAAAGTGTCAGTGTGCTATTCTGTCCTAAACCAATCTTGCTGAACCATATTTGAAATCCTTGAGTTTAGGGACAGAGAAGGACACTCGTGGAAACTATCAGTGTGCTATTCTGTGCTAATCTTGTTTGTAGGGACAGAGAAGGACAGTGAGGGAAAGTGTCAGTGTGCTATTCTGTCCTAAACCAATCTTGCTGAACCATATTTGAAATCCTTGAGTTTAGGGACAGAGAAGGACACTCGTGGAAACTATCAGTGTGCTATTCTGTGCTAATCTTGTTTGTAGGGACAGAGAAGGACAGTGAGGGAAAGTGTCAGTGTGCTATTCTGTCCTAAACCAATCTTGCTGAACCATATTTGAAATCCTTGAGTTTAGGGACAGAGAAGGACACTTGTGGAAACTATCAGTGTGCTATTCTGTGCTAATCCTTGTTTGTAGGGACAGAGAAGGACAGTGAGGGAAAGTGTCAGTGTGCTATTCTGTCCTAAACCAATCTTGCTGAACCATATTTGAAATCCTTGAGTTTAGGGACAGAGAGGGACACTTGTGGAAACAATCAGTGTGCTATTCTGTGCTAATCCTTGTTTGTAGGGACAGAGAAGGACAGTGAGGGAAACTATCAGTGTGCTATTCTGTGCTAAACCAATCTTGCTGAACCATATTTGAAATCCTTGAGTTTAGGGACAGAGAAGGACACTCGTGGAAACTATCAGTGTGCTATTCTGTGCTAAATCTTGTTTGTAGGGACAGAGAAGGACAGTGAGGGAAAGTGTCAGTGTGCTATTCTGTCCTAAACCAATCTTGCTGAACCATATTTGAAATCCTTGAGTTTAGGGACAGAGAAGGACACTCGTGGAAACTATCAGTGTGCTATTCTGTGCTAATCCTTGTTTGTAGGGACAGGGAAGGACAGTGAGGGAAACTATCAGTGTGCTATTCTGTGCTAAACCAATCTTGCTGAACCATATTTGAAATCCTTGAGTTTAGGGACAGAGAAGGACACTCGTGGAAACTATCAGTGTGCTATTCTGTGTTAAATCTTGTTTGTAGGGACAGAGAAGGACAGTGAGGGAAAGTGTCAGTGTGCTATTCTGTCCTAAACCAAACTTGCTGAACCATATTTGAAATCCTTGAGTTTAGGGACAGAGAAGGACACTCGTGGAAACTATCAGTGTGCTATTCTGTGCTAATCCTTGTTTGTAGGGACAGAGAAAGACAGTGAGGGAAACTATCAGTGTGCTATTCTGTGCTAAACCAATCTTGCTGAACCATATTTGAAATCCGTGAGTTTAGGGACAGAGAAGGACACTCGTGGAAACTATCAGTGTGCTATTCGGTGCTAAATCTTGTTTGTAGGGACAGAGAAGGACAGTGAGGGAAAGTGTCAGTGTGCTATTCTGTCCTAAACCAATCTTGCTGAACCATATTTGAAATCCTTGAGTTTAGGGACAGAGAAGGACACTCGTGGAAACTATCAGTGTGCTATTCTGTGCTAATCCTTGTTTGTAGGGACAGAGAAGGACAGTGAGGGAAACTATCAGTGTGCTATTCTGTGCTAAACCAATCTTGCTGAACCATATTTGAAATCCTTGAGTTTAGGGACAGAGAAGGACACTCGTGGAAACTATCAGTGTGCTATTCTGTGCTAAATCTTGTTTGTAGGGACAGAGAAGGACAGTGAGGGAAAGTGTCAGTGTGCTATTCTGTCCTAAACCAATCTTGCTGAACCATATTTGAAATCCTTGAGTTTAGGGACAGAGAAGGACACTCGTGGAAACTATCAGTGTGCTATTCTGTGCTAATCTTGTTTGTAGGGACAGAGAAGGACAGTGAGGGAAAGTGTCAGTGTGCTATTCTGTCCTAAACCAATCTTGCTGAACCATATTTGAAATCCTTGAGTTTAGGGACAGAGAAGGACACTCGTGGAAACTATCAGTGTGCTATTCTGTGCTAATCTTGTTTGTAGGGACAGAGAAGGACAGTGAGGGAAAGTGTCAGTGTGCTATTCTGTCCTAAACCAATCTTGCTGAACCATATTTGAAATCCTTGAGTTTAGGGACAGAGAAGGACACTTGTGGAAACTATCAGTGTGCTATTCTGTGCTAATCCTTGTTTGTAGGGACAGAGAAGGACAGTGAGGGAAAGTGTCAGTGTGCTATTCTGTCCTAAACCAATCTTGCTGAACCATATTTGAAATCCTTGAGTTTAGGGACAGAGAGGGACACTTGTGGAAACAATCAGTGTGCTATTCTGTGCTAATCCTTGTTTGTAGGGACAGAGAAGGACAGTGAGGGAAACTATCAGTGTGCTATTCTGTGCTAAACCAATCTTGCTGAACCATATTTGAAATCCTTGAGTTTAGGGACAGAGAAGGACACTCGTGGAAACTATCAGTGTGCTATTCTGTGCTAAATCTTGTTTGTAGGGACAGAGAAGGACAGTGAGGGAAAGTGTCAGTGTGCTATTCTGTCCTAAACCAATCTTGCTGAACCATATTTGAAATCCTTGAGTTTAGGGACAGAGAAGGACACTCGTGGAAACTATCAGTGTGCTATTCTGTGCTAATCCTTGTTTGTAGGGACAGAGAAGGACAGTGAGGGAAACTATCAGTGTGCTATTCTGTGCTAAACCAATCTTGCTGAACCATATTTGAAATCCTTGAGTTTAGGGACAGAGAAGGACACTCGTGGAAACTATCAGTGTGCTATTCTGTGCTAAATCTTGTTTGTAGGGACAGAGAAGGACAGTGAGGGAAAGTGTCAGTGTGCTATTCTGTGCTAAACCAATCTTGCTGAACCATATTTGAAATCCTTGAGTTTAGGGACAGAGAAGGACACTCGTGGAAACTATCAGTGTGCTATTCTGTGCTAATCCTTGTTTGTAGGGACAAAGAAGGACAGTGAGGGAAACTATCAGTGTGCTATTCTGTGCTAAACCAATCTTGCTGAACCATATTTGAAATCCTTGAGTTTAGGGACAGAGAAGGACACTCGTGGAAACTATCAGTGTGCTATTCTGTGCTAAATCTTGTTTGTAGGGACAGAGAAGGACAGTGAGGGAAAGTGTCAGTGTGCTATTCTGTCCTAAACCAAACTTGCTGAACCATATTTGAAATCCTTGAGTTTAGGGACAGAGAAGGACACTCGTGGAAACTATCAGTGTGCTATTCTGTGCTAATCCTTGTTTGTAGGGACAGAGAAAGACAGTGAGGGAAACTATCAGTGTGCTATTCTGTGCTAAACCAATCTTGCTGAACCATATTTGAAATCCTTGAGTTTAGGGACAGAGAAGGACACTCGTGGAAACTATCAGTGTGCTATTCTGTGCTAAATCTTGTTTGTAGGGACAGAGAAGGACAGTGAGGGAAAGTGTCAGTGTGCTATTCTGTCCTAAACCAATCTTGCTGAACCATATTTGAAATCCTTGAGTTTAGGGACAGAGAAGGACACTTGTGGAAACTATCAGTGTGCTATTCTGTGCTAATCCTTGTTTGTAGGGACAGAGAAGGACAGTGAGGGAAAGTGTCAGTGTGCTATTCTGTCCTAAACCAATCTTGCTGAACCATATTTGAAATCCTTGAGTTTAGGGACAGAGAAGGACACTTGTGGAAACTATCAGTGTGCTATTCTGTGCTAATCCTTGTTTGTAGGGACAGAGAAGGACAGTGAGGGAAACTATCAGTGTGCTATTCTGTGCTAAACCAATCTTGCTGAACCATATTTGAAATCCTTGAGTTTAGGGACAGAGAAGGACACTCATGGAAACTATCAGTGTGCTATTCTGTGCTAAATCTTGTTTGTAGGGACAGGGAAGGACAGTGAGGGAAACTATCAGTGTGCTATTCTGTGCTAAACCAATCTTGCTGAACCATATTTGAAATCCTTGAGTTTAGGGACAGAGAAGGACACTCGTGGAAACTATCAGTGTGCTATTCTGTGTTAAATCTTGTTTGTAGGGACAGAGAAGGACAGTGAGGGAAAGTGTCAGTGTGCTATTCTGTCCTAAACCAAACTTGCTGAACCATATTTGAAATCCTTGAGTTTAGGGACAGAGAAGGACACTCGTGGAAACTATCAGTGTGCTATTCTGTGCTAATCCTTGTTTGTAGGGACAGAGAAAGACAGTGAGGGAAACTATCAGTGTGCTATTCTGTGCTAAACCAATCTTGCTGAACCATATTTGAAATCCGTGAGTTTAGGGACAGAGAAGGACACTCGTGGAAACTATCAGTGTGCTATTCTGTGCTAAATCTTGTTTGTAGGGACAGAGAAGGACAGTGAGGGAAAGTGTCAGTGTGCTATTCTGTCCTAAACCAATCTTGCTGAACCATATTTGAAATCCTTGAGTTTAGGGACAGAGAAGGACACTCGTGGAAACTATCAGTGTGCTATTCTGTGCTAATCCTTGTTTGTAGGGACAGAGAAGGACAGTGAGGGAAACTATCAGTGTGCTATTCTGTGCTAAACCAATCTTGCTGAACCATATTTGAAATCCTTGAGTTTAGGGACAGAGAAGGACACTCGTGGAAACTATCAGTGTGCTATTCTGTGCTAAATCTTGTTTGTAGGGACAGAGAAGGACAGTGAGGGAAAGTGTCAGTGTGCTATTCTGTCCTAAACCAATCTTGCTGAACCATATTTGAAATCCTTGAGTTTAGGGACAGAGAAGGACACTCGTGGAAACTATCAGTGTGCTATTCTGTGCTAATCCTTGTTTGTAGGGACAGAGAAGGACAGTGAGGGAAACTGTCAGTGTGCTATTCTGTTCTAAACCAATCTTGCTGAACCATATTTGAAATCCTTGAGTTTAGGGACAGAGAAGGACACTCGTGGAAACTATCAGTGTGCTATTCTGTGCTAATCCTTGTTTGTAGGGACAGAGAAGGACAGTGAGGGAAACTGTCAGTGTGCTATTCTGTTCTAAACCAATCTTGCTGAACCATATTTGAAATCCTTGAGTTTAGGGACAGAGAAGGACACTCGTGGAAATTATCAGTGTGCTATTCTGTGCTAATCCTTGTTTGTAGGGACAGAGAAGGACAGTGAGGGAAACTATCAGTGTGCTATTCTGTGCTAAACCAATCTTGCTGAACCATATTTGAAATCCTTGAGTTTAGGGACAGAGAAGGACACTCGTGGAAACTATCAGTGTGCTATTCTGTGCTAAATCTTGTTTGTAGGGACAGAGAAGGACAGTGAGGGAAAGTGTCAGTGTGCTATTCTGTCCTAAACCAATCTTGCTGAACCATATTTGAAATCCTTGAGTTTAGGGACAGAGAAGGACACTTGTGGAAACTATCAGTGTGCTATTCTGTGCTAATCCTTGTTTGTAGGGACAGAGAAGGACAGTGAGGGAAACTATCAGTGTGCTATTCTGTGCTAAACCAATCTTGCTGAACCATATTTGAAATCCTTGAGTTTAGGGACAGAGAAGGACACTTGTGGAAACTATCAGTGTGCTATTCTGTGCTAAATCTTGTTTGTAGGGACAGAGAAGGACAGTGAGGGAAAGTGTCAGTGTGCTATTCTGTCCTAAACCAAACTTGCTGAACCATATTTGAAATCCTTGAGTTTAGGGACAGAGAAGGACACTCGTGGAAACTATCAGTGTGCTATTCTGTGCTAATCCTTGTTTGTAGGGACAGAGAAAGACAGTGAGGGAAACTATCAGTGTGCTATTCTGTGCTAAACCAATCTTGCTGAACCATATTTGAAATCCTTGAGTTTAGGGACAGAGAAGGACACTCGTGGAAACTATCAGTGTGCTATTCTGTGCTAAATCTTGTTTGTAGGGACAGAGAAGGACAGTGAGGGAAAGTGTCAGTGTGCTATTCTGTCCTAAACCAATCTTGCTGAACCATATTTGAAATCCTTGAGTTTAGGGACAGAGAAGGACACTTGTGGAAACTATCAGTGTGCTATTCTGTGCTAATCCTTGTTTGTAGGGACAGAGAAGGACAGTGAGGGAAAGTGTCAGTGTGCTATTCTGTCCTAAACCAATCTTGCTGAACCATATTTGAAATCCTTGAGTTTAGGGACAGAGAAGGACACTTGTGGAAACTATCAGTGTGCTATTCTGTGCTAATCCTTGTTTGTAGGGACAGAGAAGGACAGTGAGGGAAACTATCAGTGTGCTATTCTGTGCTAAACCAATCTTGCTGAACCATATTTGAAATCCTTGAGTTTAGGGACAGAGAAGGACACTCGTGGAAACTATCAGTGTGCTATTCTGTGCTAAATCTTGTTTGTAGGGACAGAGAAGGACAGTGAGGGAAAGTGTCAGTGTGCTATTCTGTCCTAAACCAAACTTGCTGAACCATATTTGAAATCCTTGAGTTTAGGGACAGAGAAGGACACTCGTGGAAACTATCAGTGTGCTATTCTGTGCTAATCCTTGTTTGTAGGGACAGAGAAAGACAGTGAGGGAAACTATCAGTGTGCTATTCTGTGCTAAACCAATCTTGCTGAACCATATTTGAAATCCTTGAGTTTAGGGACAGAGAAGGACACTCGTGGAAACTATCAGTGTGCTATTCTGTGCTAAATCTTGTTTGTAGGGACAGAGAAGGACAGTGAGGGAAAGTGTCAGTGTGCTATTCTGTCCTAAACCAATCTTGCTGAACCATATTTGAAATCCTTGAGTTTAGGGACAGAGAAGGACACTTGTGGAAACTATCAGTGTGCTATTCTGTGCTAATCCTTGTTTGTAGGGACAGAGAAGGACAGTGAGGGAAACTGTCAGTGTTCTATTCTGTTCTAAACCAATCTTGCTGAACCATATTTGAAATCCTTGAGTTTAGGGACAGAGAAGGACACTCGTGGAAACTATCAGTGTGCTATTCTGTGCTAAATCTTGTTTGTAGGGACAGAGAAGGACAGTGAGGGAAAGTGTCAGTGTGCTATTCTGTCCTAAACCAATCTTGCTGAACCATATTTGAAATCCTTGAGTTTAGGGACAGAGAAGGACACTCGGGGAAACTGTCAGTGTGCTATTCTGTTCTAAACCAATCTTGCTGAACCATATTTGAAATCCTTGAGTTTAGGGACAGAGAAGGACACTCGTGGAAATTATCAGTGTGCTATTCTGTGCTAATCCTTGTTTGTAGGGACAGAGAAGGACAGTGAGGGAAACTATCAGTGTGCTATTCTGTGCTAAACCAATCTTGCTGAACCATATTTGAAATCCTTGAGTTTAGGGACAGAGAAGGACACTCATGGAAACTATCAGTGTGCTATTCTGTGCTAAATCTTGTTTGTAGGGACAGAGAAGGACAGTGAGGGAAAGTGTCAGTGTGCTATTCTGTCCTAAACCAATCTTGCTGAACCATATTTGAAATCCTTGAGTTTAGGGACAGAGAAGGACACTCGTGGAAACTATCAGTGTGCTATTCTGTGCTAATCCTTGTTTGTAGGGACAGGGAAGGACAGTGAGGGAAACTATCAGTGTGCTATTCTGTGCTAAACCAATCTTGCTGAACCATATTTGAAATCCTTGAGTTTAGGGACAGAGAAGGACACTCGTGGAAACTATCAGTGTGCTATTCTGTGTTAAATCTTGTTTGTAGGGACAGAGAAGGACAGTGAGGGAAAGTGTCAGTGTGCTATTCTGTCCTAAACCAAACTTGCTGAACCATATTTGAAATCCTTGAGTTTAGGGACAGAGAAGGACACTCGTGGAAACTATCAGTGTGCTATTCTGTGCTAATCCTTGTTTGTAGGGACAGAGAAAGACAGTGAGGGAAACTATCAGTGTGCTATTCTGTGCTAAACCAATCTTGCTGAACCATATTTGAAATCCGTGAGTTTAGGGACAGAGAAGGACACTCGTGGAAACTATCAGTGTGCTATTCTGTGCTAAATCTTGTTTGTAGGGACAGAGAAGGACAGTGAGGGAAAGTGTCAGTGTGCTATTCTGTCCTAAACCAATCTTGCTGAACCATATTTGAAATCCTTGAGTTTAGGGACAGAGAAGGACACTCGTGGAAACTATCAGTGTGCTATTCTGTGCTAATCCTTGTTTGTAGGGACAGAGAAGGACAGTGAGGGAAACTATCAGTGTGCTATTCTGTGCTAAACCAATCTTGCTGAACCATATTTGAAATCCTTGAGTTTAGGGACAGAGAAGGACACTCGTGGAAACTATCAGTGTGCTATTCTGTGCTAAATCTTGTTTGTAGGGACAGAGAAGGACAGTGAGGGAAAGTGTCAGTGTGCTATTCTGTCCTAAACCAATCTTGCTGAACCATATTTGAAATCCTTGAGTTTAGGGACAGAGAAGGACACTCGTGGAAACTATCAGTGTGCTATTCTGTGCTAATCCTTGTTTGTAGGGACAGAGAAGGACAGTGAGGGAAACTGTCAGTGTGCTATTCTGTTCTAAACCAATCTTGCTGAACCATATTTGAAATCCTTGAGTTTAGGGACAGAGAAGGACACTCGTGGAAACTATCAGTGTGCTATTCTGTGCTAATCCTTGTTTGTATGGACAGAGAAGGACAGTGAGGGAAACTGTCAGTGTGCTATTCTGTTCTAAACCAATCTTGCTGAACCATATTTGAAATCCTTGAGTTTAGGGACAGAGAAGGACACTCGTGGAAATTATCAGTGTGCTATTCTGTGCTAATCCTTGTTTGTAGGGACAGAGAAGGACAGTGAGGGAAACTATCAGTGTGCTATTCTGTGCTAAACCAATCTTGCTGAACCATATTTGAAATCCTTGAGTTTAGGGACAGAGAAGGACACTCGTGGAAACTATCAGTGTGCTATTCTGTGCTAAATCTTGTTTGTAGGGACAGAGAAGGACAGTGAGGGAAAGTGTCAGTGTGCTATTCTGTCCTAAACCAATCTTGCTGAACCATATTTGAAATCCTTGAGTTTAGGGACAGAGAAGGACACTTGTGGAAACTATCAGTGTGCTATTCTGTGCTAATCCTTGTTTGTAGGGACAGAGAAGGACAGTGAGGGAAACTATCAGTGTGCTATTCTGTGCTAAACCAATCTTGCTGAACCATATTTGAAATCCTTGAGTTTAGGGACAGAGAAGGACACTTGTGGAAACTATCAGTGTGCTATTCTGTGCTAAATCTTGTTTGTAGGGACAGAGAAGGACAGTGAGGGAAAGTGTCAGTGTGCTATTCTGTCCTAAACCAAACTTGCTGAACCATATTTGAAATCCTTGAGTTTAGGGACAGAGAAGGACACTCGTGGAAACTATCAGTGTGCTATTCTGTGCTAATCCTTGTTTGTAGGGACAGAGAAAGACAGTGAGGGAAACTATCAGTGTGCTATTCTGTGCTAAACCAATCTTGCTGAACCATATTTGAAATCCTTGAGTTTAGGGACAGAGAAGGACACTCGTGGAAACTATCAGTGTGCTATTCTGTGCTAAATCTTGTTTGTAGGGACAGAGAAGGACAGTGAGGGAAAGTGTCAGTGTGCTATTCTGTCCTAAACCAATCTTGCTGAACCATATTTGAAATCCTTGAGTTTAGGGACAGAGAAGGACACTTGTGGAAACTATCAGTGTGCTATTCTGTGCTAATCCTTGTTTGTAGGGACAGAGAAGGACAGTGAGGGAAAGTGTCAGTGTGCTATTCTGTCCTAAACCAATCTTGCTGAACCATATTTGAAATCCTTGAGTTTAGGGACAGAGAAGGACACTTGTGGAAACTATCAGTGTGCTATTCTGTGCTAATCCTTGTTTGTAGGGACAGAGAAGGACAGTGAGGGAAACTATCAGTGTGCTATTCTGTGCTAAACCAATCTTGCTGAACCATATTTGAAATCCTTGAGTTTAGGGACAGAGAAGGACACTCGTGGAAACTATCAGTGTGCTATTCTGTGCTAAATCTTGTTTGTAGGGACAGAGAAGGACAGTGAGGGAAAGTGTCAGTGTGCTATTCTGTCCTAAACCAATCTTGCTGAACCATATTTGAAATCCTTGAGTTTAGGGACAGAGAAGGACACTCGTGGAAACTATCAGTGTGCTATTCTGTGCTAATCCTTGTTTGTAGGGACAGGGAAGGACAGTGAGGGAAACTATCAGTGTGCTATTCTGTGCTAAACCAATCTTGCTGAACCATATTTGAAATCCTTGAGTTTAGGGACAGAGAAGGACACTCGTGGAAACTATCAGTGTGCTATTCTGTGTTAAATCTTGTTTGTAGGGACAGAGAAGGACAGTGAGGGAAAGTGTCAGTGTGCTATTCTGTCCTAAACCAAACTTGCTGAACCATATTTGAAATCCTTGAGTTTAGGGACAGAGAAGGACACTCGTGGAAACTATCAGTGTGCTATTCTGTGCTAATCCTTGTTTGTAGGGACAGAGAAAGACAGTGAGGGAAACTATCAGTGTGCTATTCTGTGCTAAACCAATCTTGCTGAACCATATTTGAAATCCGTGAGTTTAGGGACAGAGAAGGACACTCGTGGAAACTATCAGTGTGCTATTCTGTGCTAAATCTTGTTTGTAGGGACAGAGAAGGACAGTGAGGGAAAGTGTCAGTGTGCTATTCTGTCCTAAACCAAACTTGCTGAACCATATTTGAAATCCTTGAGTTTAGGGACAGAGAAGGACACTCGTGGAAACTATCAGTGTGCTATTCTGTGCTAATCCTTGTTTGTAGGGACAGAGAAGGACAGTGAGGGAAACTGTCAGTGTGCTATTCTGTTCTAAACCAATCTTGCTGAACCATATTTGAAATCCTTGAGTTTAGGGACAGAGAAGGACACTCGTGGAAACTATCAGTGTGCTATTCTGTGCTAAATCTTGTTTGTAGGGACAGAGAAGGACAGTGAGGGAAAGTGTCAGTGTGCTATTCTGTCCTAAACCAATCTTGCTGAACCATATTTGAAATCCTTGAGTTTAGGGACAGAGAAGGACACTCGGGGAAACTGTCAGTGTGCTATTCTGTTCTAAACCAATCTTGCTGAACCATATTTGAAATCCTTGAGTTTAGGGACAGAGAAGGACACTCGTGGAAATTATCAGTGTGCTATTCTGTGCTAATCCTTGTTTGTAGGGACAGAGAAGGACAGTGAGGGAAACTATCAGTGTGCTATTCTGTGCTAAACCAATCTTGCTGAACCATATTTGAAATCCTTGAGTTTAGGGACAGAGGACACTCGTGGAAACTATCAGTGTGCTATTCTGTGCTAAATCTTGTTTGTAGGGAAAGAGAAGGACAGTGAGGGAAAGTGTCAGTGTGCTATTCTGTCCTAAACCAATCTTGCTGAACCATATTTGAAATCCTTGAGTTTAGAGACAGAGAAGGACACTCGTGGAAACTATCAGTGTGCTATTCTGTGCTAATCCTTGTTTGTAGGGACAGAGAAGGACAGTGAGGGAAACTGTCAGTGTGCTATTCTGTTCTAAACCAATCTTGCTGAACCATATTTGAAATCCTTGAGTTTAGGGACAGAGAAGGACACTCGTGGAAACTATCAGTGTGCTATTCTGTGCTAAATCTTGTTTGTAGGGACAGAGAAGGACAGTGAGGGAAAGTGTCAGTGTGCTATTCTGTCCTAAACCAATCTTGCTGAACCATATTTGAAATCCTTGAGTTTAGGGACAGAGAAGGACCCTCGTGGAAACTATCAGTGTGCTATTCTGTGCTAATCCTTGTTTGTAGGGACAGAGAAGGACAGTGAGGGAAACTGTCAGTGTGCTATTCTGTTCTAAACCAATCTTGCTGAACCATATTTGAAATCCTTGAGTTTAGGGACAGAGAAGGACACTCGTGGAAACTATCAGTGTGCTATTCTGTGCTAAATCTTGTTTGTAGGGACAGAGAAGGACAGTGAGGGAAAGTGTCAGTGTGCTATTCTGTCCTAAACCAATCTTGCTGAACCATATTTGAAATCCTTGAGTTTAGGGACAGAGAAGGACACTCGGGGAAACTGTCAGTGTGCTATTCTGTTCTAAACCAATCTTGCTGAACCATATTTGAAATCCTTGAGTTTAGGGACAGAGAAGGACACTCGTGGAAACTATCAGTGTGCTATTCTGTGCTAATCCTTGTTTGTAGGGACAGAGAAGGACAGTGAGGGAAACTATCAGTGTGCTATTCTGTGCTAAACCAATCTTGCTGAACCATATTTGAAATCCTTGAGTTTAGGGACAGAGAAGGACACTCGTGGAAACTATCAGTGTGCTATTCTGTGCTAAATCTTGTTTGTAGGGACAGAGAAGGACAGTGAGGGAAAGTGTCAGTGTGCTATTCTGTCCTAAACCAATCTTGCTGAACCATATTTGAAATCCTTGAGTTTAGGGACAGAGAAGGACACTCGTGGAAACTATCAGTGTGCTATTCTGTGCTAAATCTTGTTTGTAGGGACAGAAAAGGACAGTGAGGGAAAGTGTCAGTGTGCTATTCTGTTCTAAACCAATCTTGCTGAACCATATTTGAAATCCTTGAGTTTAGGGACAGAGAAGGACACTCGTGGAAACTATCAGTGTGCTATTCTGTGCTAAATCTTGTTTGTAGGGACAGAGAAGGACAGTGAGGTAAACTATCAGTGTGCTATTCTGTGCTAAACCAATCTTGCTGAAGCATATTGCACATCCTTGTGTTTAGGGACAGAGAAGGATAGGCAGGGGACAGTGTCAGTGTCTTTGTTGCTAAGCCTCCTGCACAGTATACACCTGAAGGTAGCCCTTATTGCTGTTTTTCCCATCTCCCTGCAGGCCATCCATTAAAATGTCTGGAAGGCAAACAAGGAGAGGCAGACAGTCAGGAGGCAAAAAAAGAGGGCAAGCAGGCTCTGTGTCTGGGGGCAACAGTGCTGGTCGTGGACGCGGTGCATTGTCATCAGCACGTGGCCATGGGACACGCTTGTCCTTCTTTTCGGCAGCTGGACATGTTGAGCCACATCATGCCGAAGACTTGGTAGAGTGGATGACCAAGCCCACCTCATCCTCCTCATCCTCTCTCACCCAGGCTCAGGGTACTGGCAAAGCAGCTGCCAAAGCGTCCTCTTCTCTGGTATCAATGTCATCATTAGTCACTCCTTCCCTAGACCCACCATGTCCTCCTCCTGAGGAGTCCCCCGAACTGTTTGAGCACAGTGTTGGGTACATGCTCCAGGAGGATGCCCAGCGTTTCGAAGGATCTGATGATGATACCCAGCTAGAGGAAGGCAGTAGCGTGAGAGCAGAGAGAGGGGATGCTCAAGGACACCAATCTGGCAGTCATGCTCCAGCAGCTGCAGCATACTGCCAGATTGGCTCCAGTGATGAGGAGGGAGGGGATGATGAGGTCACTGACTCCACGTGGGTGCCTAATAGGAGAGAGGAGGAGGAGGAGGATGAGGAGGAGGCACATCTCCAACGAGGCAGGATGCCCTTGGGTGGCCAGCGTATGGGCAGCACACCGACGGAATCACACCGCAGAGCTCCGCCTGTGCAGGGCGCTGCCTCTGCCCGTCATTCAAAAAGTTCTTTGGTGTGGGCCTTTTTGAGGCGAGTGCATCAGATCGCACAGCTGCTGTTTGCAACATATGTCTCAAGCGTATATCGCGTGGCCAAAACATCAGCCGCTTGGGCACCACATGCTTGATCAGATATATGTTGACCTGCCATGCAGCTCGTTGGCAAGCCTACCTTAAAGACCCACAAAAAAGAACAAAGCAGACCTCTCCTTGCACCGCATCAGCTGGGATCTCCAACCCCACTATACCATCAGTCCTCTCTGAAACCTGCACTGAGAGGAATGAAGGTGTAGAATTATTTGTGTCACAGCCAAGTACTTGCGGCCACTCTGCTAGCAGTACACCGACGTCCGATTCTAGCAGGCAAATTTCCCTGCCCCAGCTGCTGGACCGTCGAAAGAAGTTCACTCCCAGCCATCCACATGCCCAGCGGTTGAATGCTAGCTTGGCTAAATTGCTAGCGCTTCAACTGCTGCCTTTTCAGTTGGTAGACTCGGCCCCCTTCCGTGAGTTTGTGCAATGTGCGGTTCCTCAGTGGCAGGTTCCCAAACGCCACTTTTTCTCACGGAAGGCGATTCTGGCTCTCTACAGGCATGTGGAAGGCAATGTCTTGGCCTCGCTGGACAGGGCGGTCAGCGGTAAGGTGCATATTACCGCTGACTCATGGTCCAGCAGGCATGGACAGGGATGTTACCTTTCTTTCACGGCCCATTGGGTCAATCTTTTGGCAGCTGGGAAGGATGCAGGACAAGGTGCAGTAGTGTTGGAGGTTGTTCCACCACCACGCCTCCAAAATGCTACTACTGGTTGTAACACACCTCTCTCCTCCACCCCCTCCTCTTCTTCTTCCTCCATGGCCTCTTCCTGTGGTTTGTCCTCGGAACCAGCGGTGCTCCGTAGGCGTTTAAGGGGCTACGCAAGTACGCAGGCAAAAAGATGCCATGCCGTGCTTGCGCTGGTGTGTTTGGGGGACAGGAGCCACACTGGGGCAGAGGTCCTGTCTGCTCTGCAGGGGCAGGCCGAGAGGTGGTTGACGCCACGCCAGCTTAAGCCAGGAATGGTGGTTTGCGACAATGGCACCAACCTCCTCTCCGCCCTCTGACAGGGACAACTGACCCATGTGCCCTGTATGGCTCACGTCCTTAACCTGGTGGTGCAGCGGTTCTTGGGCAGGTACCCGGGCTTACAGGATGTCCTGAGGCAGGCCAGGAAAGTCTGTGTGCATTTCCGCAGATCTTATAATGCCAGTGCTCGCCTGGCTGAGCTGCAAAAGGAGTTGAACCTGCCCAAGAACCGCCTTATATGTGACATGCCCACCAGGTGGAACTCAACGTTGGCCATGCTGCAGCGGCTGCACACGCAGCAGAGGGCCATCAATGAGTACCTGTGCGACTACGGCACCAGGACAGGGTCAGGGGAGCTCGTTTTTTTTTCACCACGCCAGTGGGGCATGATCAGGGATGCATGCACTGTCCTGGCACCATTTGAGGAGGCCACGAGGATGGTGAGCAGTGACAGTGCATGCATCAGTGACACTGTACCTCTTGTCCACCTGTTGGAGCACACGCTGCGTGGAATAATGGACAGGGCACTTGAGGCAGAACAGAGGCAGGAAGAGGAGGACTTCCTTGCCTCTCAAGGCCCCCTTTACCCAGACAGTGTTCCTTCTGTCCCACCCATCGCACAGAAAGAGGAGGAGGAGGAGGAGGATTGTGTCAGCATGGAGGTGGAGGCTGGCACTCAGCATCATCAGCAGCAGTCTTTTAGGGATGATTTACAGTCCCAAGAAACCAGTGGACTTGTACGTGGCTGGAAGGAGGTGGCTGCGGATCATGTCGTCCTTAGTGACCCAGAGGACTCCGGACTGAATGCCTCAGCTAACCTATGCTGCATGGCCTCCCTGATGCTGCAAAGTCTGCGGAAGGATCCTCGTATTCTTCGGATCAAGGAGAGGGACCATTACTGGCTGGCCACTCTCCTTGATCCACGGTACAAGGGTAAGGTTGCGGACCTTATGTTACCGTCGCAGAGGGAGTAGAGGATGAGACAACTCCGGGAGGCCTTGCAGAAAGGTCTGTGCAACGCGTTCCCAGAGACTGGGAGGTTACAAACTCCTGGTCCTGGACAACGAGTTGCTGAGGCTTCGGGCAGTCAAAGAAGGAGCGGTGGGGAAGGTGGCCGTCTGACCGATGCGTTCAGACAATTCTTTAGTCCGCAGCCCCAAAGTATGATCGGTTCCAGCAACCATCGCCAGCGTCTGATATACATGGTGCAGGAATACCTAGGGGCAAGGTCAGACTTGGACACCTTCCCCACCGAAAATCCTCTGGCTTACTGGGTCTTGAGGATGGATCACTGGCCAGAGCTTGCACAGTATGCAATTGAGCTACTGGCCTGTCCTGCATCCAGCGTTCTTTCAGAACGCACATTCAGTGCTGCTGGAGGATTTGTCATGGATCACAGGGTGCGCCTGTCCACCGACTCGGTTGATCGACTGACTTTCATCAAGATGAACCAGTCTTGGATCACCACCAGCTACCACACACCTGATGCTGATATAACAGACTAATTGATTTTAAAATGTCACATCCCTTCAAGACTGATGCTGATGCTGAGTGCCTGTGCTGTTATGTTGACTGGCTATCCTCCTCCTCCTCCTCAATGATACGATTAATGATGATAGCTTGGAAGATCATTTTGGTTTATGGGTGACGCCACCAGTGGCTAAGGCCCAATTTTTCAGCCCCTGTTTAACAGGGGCGTGTAATTACAATTTTTGATGCAATACTTTGCAACAGGCCTCATTGCTGTGCTCCAAGTACAGTATCTGTGAGGGGTTGCAGTGTTGTGCCACCAGTGCCTAAGGCCCAATTTTTCAGCCCCTGTTCAACAGGGGAATGCAATTATAATTATTGATCTAATAATTCACAGCAGGGCCCATTGCTGCGCCCACCAAGAGTAGCTGTCAGGCCTTACAGTGTTGTGGCACCAGCACCACCATCAAAGGCCCAATTTTTACTACCACTGTTCAACAATTATATGTTATTACAATTCCTGATATAATAGTTGACAGCAGGGCGTTCCAGCACCCACCAAGAGTAACTGTGAGTGCTTACAGTGTTGTGCCAACACCAACAACTAAGGGGCCAATTTCTGCAGAGTATATACGGCAGGTCCCTACTTTCAAACATCCAACTTACAAACGACTACTACTTGCAAATGGAAGAAGACAACAGGAAGTGAGAGGAAATCTACCCCTTGGAAGGAAAATTCTCTCCTGTAAGAATTAATATGGGAGAAAGGTGTCTCCTCTCTACTGATGCTTTATCACCAATCCTTGTTTCAATAAAAACACCACATTTCAAAAACGGTTGTCATTGGGACGCAAAGTGAGGTGAAATGTTCTGAACAGGGGCACAGACAGCAAAAAAAATGTTACAGGGGTGATAACCCTTCCCTATGTTTTCCAAAAAGCTTGAAAAAAGGTATTTGGCCTGGAGCTACACTTAAACAATGTAGCTGTTCAAAATTACAAACAGATTCTACATAAGAACAAACCTACAGTCCCTGTCTTGTATGCACCGCCTGTATACGGCTGTTCAGAGTATATAGGGCCTTTTTTATTTTGTGTGCGGGGTTCCCCTTAATATCCATACAAGACCCAAAGGGGCTGGTAATGGGCTGGGGTAGGGGGGGGGGGGTTGATGGGGTAGCTATGCCATTTTTCTTAAAGATTTTCATCCATATTACCGGGACCAGACATTACATTAAAGCCGCAAGCAGTTTTAAATGGCTTTTTTTTCCTTTAGAAATGTTATTTTGTGCAGGGACAGTTCTAAACACGGGAAACACGTGGCACTTCACAGGCATACTTTAGACACCCCCCAGGTACAATATTTAAAGGAATATTTGACTTTTTTTTTTCACTTTATGCATCATTAAAATGACTGCTCCCGGAAAACGTCCGTTTTTAAAACTTCTTTTTGCATTGATACATGTCCCCTGGTGCAGAACCCGGGTTCTCAAACTCTGTTTAGGACAATAACATGGATAATAGTCGTTATAATTAGCACTTTAGAATCCGAACGTTCGCATCCATTGTATTTAATAGGGTTCTAATTAGACTTGTGCACAACGGAAAAATTTGTTCCGTTTCGGTTCGTTTCTTTCCGGTCCTGTTGATTCGTAATCATTCGTAATTTTGATAGACGGGATTTTTCGTGTTCGTATTTTTGCAAGCGACATTTTTCGTTGAATTTTTTGTTGCTTTATAATTCGTACTTTCGGTAGAGTACGTTGTTTTTCGTTGATTCTGGACACAACTCCTACTTTCGTAACTTTTTTGGGTTCGTTGATTCGTAATTTTCCGTGTCTCTCTCACAACGACGCTGCCTATTATGCCTAATGTGCTTCGAATGGATTTGTACTTTTCTAAATACATAGCGGTTATTTGTAATGATTCGAAATCTCGTATTTTACTTTAGTTTATTACATGCGGCTATAGGCTCCGCCCCTGTACACCATTTTGAGAGGGTTCAGCACGGTGAGGGAGAAGCAGAGAGCAGAGCAGAGTGAGTGTTATTGTGCTTCGAATGGATTCGAAATCTCGTATTTTACTTTCGTTTTTTCATGCGGCTATAGCCTCCGCCCCCTGTACACCATTTTGAGAGGGAGTTCAGCATGGTGAGGGAGAAGCAGAGAGCAGAGTGAGTGTTATTGTGCTTCGAATGGATTCGTACATTCGTAACTTTTTTCATAACGAATTATGCCGAAGACCTTCGGGCATTCGCTATTTTGCGGTATAATTTATTTCGGATTCGGTTTTATTCGTAATTGCTCTGTTCGGAAATTCGAATGCTTCCGAATGTCCGAAAGTTGCTAAATTCGGACGAATTTCGATTTGTTACGAAACGAACTGCA
The DNA here is from genome assembly GCA_029206835.1 of Rana muscosa. Classification (NCBI taxonomy): domain Eukaryota; kingdom Metazoa; phylum Chordata; class Amphibia; order Anura; family Ranidae; genus Rana; species Rana muscosa. The sequence goes on from CM055119.1 coordinate 46,168,901, forward strand.
CAAGCCTAGTTCTAATGTTCGTGCGAACTTTCGGTCCATTCGCGGGTTCTGGTGCAAACCGAACCCGGGGGTGTTCGGCTCATCACTACCCTGGAAGATCTGATCAATCTTGTTATTCAGATCAACTGACGGCTATGAGAAAGGTGATTGGAGAGGACCAATACCAAGCCACCTGCATTTTCAAGTACTATTTCTTCCATTTCTGCAGTTTCTGCCGGGTCACAGAAAGTGTCCATTAAGAATAATGAGTGCCATGATCTTCCCCATGGAAGCTTCCCTAGACCACCTCGATCTTCTTCTGAACGCCTCTGGCGACAACATAACAGACTTTGCTTTTACTGCAGAAAAACTGGCCACTTCATACAGACTTGTCCTGTGAAACCTTTCAAATCTGCTTCCCTGCTGCCCTACATGATGCATCTCCCTGTAAGGGGCCAGTCCCACCTCTCTTTTCCACTCCAGCTCCAGTTATCAGAAAAGACTATCCTTTTATCAGCTATTATAGACTCCGGAGCTTGCAGTTGCTTTGTGAATTCAGCATTTGCTACCTTACACCAACTACCCCTATGCACCAAAAGGCAGGGATTTGCCGTTCATCTTGCAGATGGCTCTGGTCTCAAGTCCGGACCAGTAACTCAAGGGACTGTACCTATTCCCTGCCAAACTTCCTCAGGGCACCAGGAACTTCTCCGTCTGGATATGATCGCCTCACCCATGTTCCCCATCATTCTGGGGCTACCTTGGCTAAAAGCCCATAACCCCCATATAGACTGGGTTACTGGAAATGTCTCCTTCTCATCCAACTATTGTCAGGTACATTGTTTGCCAGAAAGGACTTGTAACCCTGCTTCTCTCCTCAGAATCTACCCGGACCCCAAATTTGTGAAACTGGTGCCCGTTGCCTACCATGAATTCTTGGATGTGTTCAACAAGAAAAGCGCAGATACCCTGCCTCCACACAGGACCTACGACTGTCCCATTAAACTTTTACCAGGATCCGAGATCCCTTTCGGTCTAATCTATCCGCTCTTGGATCCTGAATTATAAGCCCTTTGCAAATATGTAGATGAAAGTCTGGAGAAGGGGTTTATTCTGCATTCCTCATCACCAGCAGGGGCTGGTTTTTTCTTTGTAGAAAAAAAAGATCACTCTCTAAGACCCTGTATTGACTATCGGGATCTTAAGAATCGATACCCACTTCCGCTGATGCCTGAATTGTTCCAGAGGTTGCGGGGAGCACGGATATTTTCCAAACTTGATCTGAGGGGTGCTTACAATTTAGTCCGGATCAAAGAGAGACAAGAATGGAAGACAGCTTTTAGAACACGCTTCGGGGAATTTGAATATTTAGTTATGCCTTTCGGTCTGTGCAATGCCCCTGCCACCTTCCAGCCCCTGGTAAATGATGTTTTTCGGGACTTTCTTGATCTATTTATTATAGTCTACCTTGATGATATCCTTATATTCTCTGATACGGTTGAATTACATCGCACCCATGTGAAGAAGGTCTTGAGTAGACTTTGTGAACATCACCTCTACGCCAAGGCTGAGAAGTGTGACTTCGAAAAGCAGACCATACAGTTTCGTGGACTTGTCATTTCTGCTGATGGTATTTCCATGAATCCCCAGAAGGTCGCTGCAGTCCTGGAATGGCTGGCTCCTACAGACAGGAAAGCAGTACAAAGGTTTGTGGGATTTGCTAATTTTTATAGGAAATTTATTAAAAACTTTTCTGGCATCATCTCTCCTATTACCCAACTAACCAAACAGCATGTTCCTTTCCGATGGACCCCTGAAGCACACGTATCCTTTGAACAATTATACCCTGTTCCAAATTATTATGCAAATTCTATTTCAGTGTCACAAAGATTAAATATTTTGTTTTTCAGTTTAACTCATGGATGGCATTGTATATCAGGGCTCTTTTGATCACTGAAAACAATCTCAGACACTTGTGATAATTAGATTGCCAGGTGAGCCCAATTAAAGGAAAACCTACTAAAGGAGGGTGTTCCACATTATTAATCAGAGCACCATTTTCAAGCAATATGGGAAAGAAAAAGGATCTCTCTGCTGCCAAAAAGAGTGAAATAGTTAAATGCCTTGGACGAGGTATGAAAACATTAGATATTTCACGAAAACTTAAGCGTGATCATCGCACTATTAAGAGATTTGTGGCTGATTCAGAGCACAGACGGGTTTCGTGCAGATAAAGGCACATTGAGGAAGATTTCTGCCAGATCCATGCATCTGAACAAGAGAGCAGCTGCTAAAACACCATTACATAGCAGCAAACAGATATTTGAAGCTGCTGGTGCCTCTGGAGTCCCACGGACATCAAGGTGTAGAGTCCTCCAGAGTCTTGCAACGCTGCATAAACCTTCCATTCGGCAACCACTAACCAATGCTCAAAAGCAGAAACGGCTGCATTGGGCAGAAAAATACATGAAGACTAATTTTCAAACAGTCCTGTTCACTGATGAGAGCCGTGCAACCCTGGATGGTCCAGATGGATGGAGTAGTGGATGGTCGGTGGACGGCCACCCTGTTCCAACAAGGCTGCGACGTCAGCAAGGCGGTGGTGGAGTCATGTTTTGGGCCGGAATCATGGGAAGAGAGCTGGTCGGCCCCTTTAGGGTCCCCGAAGGTGTAAAGATGACCTCTGCAAAGTATGTGGAGTTCCTGACTGACCACTTCCTTCCCTGGTACAGAAGGAAGAACTATGCTTTTTGTAATAAAATCATCTTCATGCATGACAATGCACCATCTCATGTTGCAAAGAATACCTCTGCACCAATGGCTGCTATGGGGATAAAAGGAGAGAAAGTCATGGTGTGGCCTCCATCCTCCCCTGACCTCAAGGGCCTCATCCCCACAACCCTTGCCCGGTGGTTGTGGGGGTCAGCGGACGGGGGGCTTATCGGAATCTGGAAGACCCCTTTAACAAAGGGGACCCCCAGATCCCGGCCCCCCTATGTGAATTGGTAATGGGGTACATTTTAACCCTACCATTTCACAAAGAAAGTGTAAAAAATTGTAAAAAAAAATACACAGACACCATTGGGAAAGTCCTTTATTAAAAATAAAATGAAATCCAGTGTCCCGCGGCGATCCCGATGTACCCCATTACCAATTCACATAGGGGGGCGGGATCTGGGGGTCCCCTTTGTTAAAGGGGTCTTCCAGATTCCGATAAGCCCCCCGCTCGCAGACCCCCACAACCACCGGGCAAGGGTTGTCGGGATGAGGCCCTTGTCCCCATCAACATGGGGACATCCTCCCCATGTTGAGGGCATGTGGCCTGGTACGGTTCAGGAGGGGGGGCGCTCTCTCGTCCCCCCCTCATTTCCTGCGGCCTGCCAGGTTGCGTGCTCGGATAAAGGGTCTGGTCTGGATTTTTGGGGGTACTCCACGCCATTTTTTTTTACATTTGGGGTGGAGTTCCCCTTAAAATCCATACCAGACCTGAAGGGCCTGGTATGGATATTTGGGGGAACCACACGCGTTTTTTTTTTTAATTTGCGGCAGGGTTCTCCTTAATATCCATACCAGACCTGAAGGGCCTGGTAATTGAATTTGGGGGAACCCCCACGCTTTTTTTTTTTTATCAATGACTTTTCTATGTATTACCGGGAGCCGACAATTCATTAATAGCCGCGAGTGAGTTTTAAATGACTTTTTTCCTTCAGAAATGACACTTTGTGCAGGGACAGTTCTAAGCACGGGAAACAAGCGCGACTTTACATGCATATTGCCGAACACCGGACCCAAACCCAAACATACAGTCAATTGTTCGGGTTCGGGTCCGGGACCCCAAAACCCAAAAGTTCGGTACGGACCCGAACTTTACAGTTCGGGTCCGCTCAACCCTACTTGCCGGCGCACGCTATCCAGCTCTCCACAAAATTCATCAAAACCTGAAACTGACAGAAGCAGACAAGCTACATCCAAAATAGGTCGCTTCAACTCCCCAGAATTGGATCTTCCAGACTCTATGGACTGAATAATCTCTACATTATACAAAGAATTCCCTCAACTTCATGATTGAATTATCCAAACTCTAGTTTGGCCTATGTATTGAACTCAAAACACATCAGTTAAGATTTCCTAATCACAAAGGTTAAGTATAAGAGAATATGTTCACATATCCCTTATTTACTTCTAATTCCTCCCTCTTTAATTCCTCTATCCTTTCCCTAGCCCTTATTCCCCCTCCTCACTTAGCTCCCTAAACCCACTCCCCTCCCCTCCTACTCCCCCTTCCCCTACCCCATCCCCTCTTTTTATTTTTCCCCTTCTCCCTCCCCATTTGTAAACTACAAAACTAAACTATACTCCAAATGCTCCATCTACTTAATTGAATCATTTCAACAAATACTCTATCTCTCACTAATCTGACTCCAAAAGTATACCCTACCTTTCCCACCTCTGATAACCCTAGGGCAATTAACCTAATACTTCTGAATAGAAGTATATGATAAAACGCACATCACTGAACTAAAACAGTAGTACCTACTTTTTATTTAATTATTTTAGTCATTAAATAGAGAATTATCAATTTTTTGCTCTCATATAAGTTTATATCTAACTATATTACCAAAAAGGTTGTCTAAGTTTAACTGTTATATTTTTAGATTTTTGCCGGGAAGAACCTGGGAAGCGGTCACTGCATCCCCTTTTTTTCTGTCTTGGTACTCTCCTCCACTTCAGTTGTGGTGAGGGGGGCTCCTCAGACAGACTTTGTGCCTCCAGGTCTGCTAGACATGCACACCTGGTATGCCAAAATGTTATTTTTTATCACATATTTAAACTACTACATTGTAGCGCCCCCCCAATATTGGGGGGGGGCGCTATGTGTCTATTTAGGGGTAGTCTGGGCCAGTAGTTGGGCTCAGACCAATTGATATTTCATTATTGCTTCTGCTCTGGGTGTGATACTGCCTGGCAGTAGTGTTCCCTGTTATCTGTAGGTGGCACTGTCACCACCGGCATAGGTTGAACCACAGGGGGTATTACAGCGCCTTGGGTGTCCTCTCTCGGCAGCCGTGCAGTGGGCGTGGTGAACCTGATGTGCATGCTGGGAGGGGGTACATAAGGGGCAGATGCCATTGGGGTTGGGTTGTCATTCCTGGGGACCCATCGGTCCTGTACATGCGCCTCGTGGCCCATATGGCACGGAGTGCGCGTGTTCTGGTCCCGGGCACCTTCAGCCCGAGGCCGCATCGCTGCTTCATAGGCCCAGCTCTGCTGGCTGGGGCCTATGTTTCAAGAAAGGATCCCAAAGCTACCCACCTGTGGGGAGCCACGGCTTAGGAAAGAAGTCCAGGGGAGGATCAGTCCCAGAGGAGACTAGCGACGGTACTGCTGTCTCAGGAAGAGGCCTGGAAACTCGCCTAATGAGGGATCCATAATTACAAGCCCTGCAATACGCCAATCTGGCATAAAAGGTTCTCTTCTTTATTGCTTGGCTGGGAGGTTCGGGACTTTTAATCCTGTGGCAGAGGGTTCCCGATTGTATCCTCAATACAATACAAAGGAAAGATTGATTCATGCTGCATTCCGGCTGCTAGGACCACTAAACGGAACTATCCGGGTGAGCAATACCCACTCAGGCTTGAGTGGCGACGAGTGCTGTTTAAGTGTTGAGTGCCTGAACCTTCCCCTGTGTATTTCTCTCTCGTGTCCTACTCTTCCTCTAAGTTCACTCAGCAAAGATAAAAATAAAGCCTAACTGTTTTGGGTTTTACATGGTGTGGACATTGACTTTTCTGAAGACCTTTTTTACACCTCTGACAATGGAAGCCATGAGGTAATTCGCAGACCCAACAAAATCCAGCAGCTCCCTTAATCTGGGTGTTAGTGCTACAGTATTTTTCAATCTAACCCTACTCCAACCACAAAGTCACAACTAGATAAAGCTAGCTTAAAACTTGACCTCTTCTTATCAGAATCAGTAGACAAAACACTACGTAAATCTAAACAATTTTTTTTTTTAAAGCAAATAAACCAGGTACCCTCCTTGCCCAGAGCACTCAAAAAACTAAATAACCCCTTTAAACCAATTAGACTAAAAATCTCTCAAGATAGATACACAATTAATCCTGTAAAAATCTTGCACACCTTCCATAAACATCTCACCTCTCTCTATAAAAAAGAAGGATCTTTTGACCAATCCAACGCAGAATCATTTTTCTCACAATTAAGTCTCCCAACTCTATCTCAATCTCATTACCCCTAGTGAAATTGAACTGGCAATCAAATCCCTCAAACCAAACAAATGTCCTGGACCTGACGGGTTCTCAGCCCTCTACTACAAAAAATTCTCCCATGTATTAACTTCCATGCTGACAGAAGCATTCAACTCCCTTCTCAACAATCAATCTTTTAGATCAGAAACCCTTACAGCAATAATAACAATGATCCCTAAACCTCAGTCAGATGACTCAGCCTGTGCAAATTATAGGCCAATATCTTTATTAAATTTAGACATAAAACTACTAGCGAAAGTTATGGCATTTCGGCTGAATAATATAATTGGTTCCCTAATCAACAAAGATCAAGTAGGTTTCATCCCATTGCGCCAAGCTTCAGATAATGTTCCGTAGAACAGCCCTATTGATCCAAGCAGCTAAAACTAGACAAATACCTACATGCCTTTTATCACTAGACATCAAAAAAGCTTTTGACACTGTGTCATGGTCATATTTACATTTCGCTCTACAAAAAATAGGATTTTTGTACTCACCGTAAAATCCGTTTCTCTGATGTTCATGGACTGACACAGCTCTCATACTGTTTACGTGTGGGTATATGTCCCTGCTTGCAGGAGAAGACCTAGGCAGAATGTTAGATGTTAAGACATTCTAGAACAAAACCAGAGCTGAAAAGCCCCGCCCAGGGGGGGCGGTCCCTCAGGACATTACCCTCCCACCTGCAGCTAGCAGCCTCAGTTCGTAACAAAGCAGTACAAACCTTAAAAGGAAGGGTGGGTGCTGTGTCAGTCCATGGACGTCAGAGAAACTGATTTTACGGTGAGTACAAAAATCCTATTTTCTCTTATCGTCCATGGACTGACACAGCTCTCATACTGTTTACATGTGGGACGTCCCAAAGCAGTATAAGAAAAGGGTGGGAGCAAAATAGTAAAGGAACAACCAAAACTTCACTCCAAACCAGCAGAGCTCCTCAACGGAGGAGTTGCAACATTAAACAGCGGCCAGCAACACTTTGCGGCCGAAGGAAGCACCCGAAGATGCAGCCACATCAACCTTATAGAATTTTGAAAAGGTATGAACGGACGACCAGGTCGCCACCTTGCACACTTGTGCAACCGACGCTTGATCTCGGAAAGCCCAGGAAGCACCAATTGCCCTGGTGGAATGCGCCGTAACCGGGAATAGAGGCGCCCGCCCCTTAATGGCATAGGCCTGTATAACAGTCTGTCTGATCCACCTAGAAATGGTGGCAGACGATACCGATTGGCCCTGTTTTGGACCAGAGACAGACACAAACAGTGAGTCAGACTTCCGCATAGAAGCAGTAGCCGCCAGGTTACCCGTAAGGCACGCACCACATCCAAATTGTGAAGCGCAAACTCTCTAGGATGCGATGGGTGAGGGCACAAGGACGGGAGGACAATGTCCTCATTAAGGTGAAAAGCCGAAACCACCTTAGGAAGGAAAGACGGTCGCGGTCGCAACACCGCCCTATCCTTATGGAGGAGCAGGTAAGGCGACTTGCATGACAGAGCCGCCAACTCAGACACCCGTCTAACAGAAGTGATGGCCACTAAAAAAGACACCTTCTGGGACAAAAGTTAAAAGAGGAATATCTCTTATATTTTCAAAAGGAGGTTCCTGAAGAACCGAAAGCACTAAGTTCAGATCCCAAGGAGGGAGCGGAGGCTTGGCAGGTGGAACCACATGGCGTACCCCCTGTACAAAAGTGCTAACTAAGGAATGACCTGCTAGGGGTCTTTGAAAGAAAATGACCAAGGCCAAAATCTGACCCTTAATAGTGCTCAAAGCCTGCCTTTGTGCAACACCATGCTGCAAGAACCGCAGGATTCTGGGGACAGAGTACGTCCGTGGACGCCAGTCTAGCTCTTCGCACATAGCGATGTAAGCTCTCCAGGTACGGTGATAGATCTCCCTAGAAGAAGACTTCCTTGTCCTAAGCATGGTCGAAATCACCGAATCCGACAGGCCTCGGCCCTTCAGCACCTGGCTCTCAATAGCCATGCCGTTAAAGCCAGAGACTGTAAAGCAGGATGAAAGATAGGACCTTGAGACAGAAGGTCCTCCCTCAAGGGCAGACGCCAAGGGACGTCTGCGATGAGACGTACCAGGTCGGCGTACCAGTGACGCTGAGGCCAGTCCGGGGCAATGAGGATCACCGGGATGCCCTCGGTCGCTACCCTGCGCAGCAGATGAGGCAGCAACTGCAGTGGAGGGTAGGCATACATTTAGCGATACTGACCCCACGGGGCCACTAACGTGTCCGGGGCATCCGCCCAGGGGTCCCTGGACCTGGCCACAAACCTCAACACCTTGCGATTGAGTCAAGATGCCATCAGGTCCACATCCGGAGTGCCCCACCGCCGACAAAGAAGTTGAAACACCTCCGGATGCAAGGACCACACCCCCTGGTCCAGGAACTGGCGGCTCAGATAGCCTGCCTGCCAGTTTTCTACGCCCGGAATGTAAACGGCTCGACAGCGCCGGCACGCTTATTTCCGCCCACCTTAGGATGTGGGCGACCTCGGATGCCGCAGCCGAGCTCCGAGTGCCCCCCTTATGGTTGACATACGCCACGGCCGTGGCGTTGTCCGACTGGATTCTGACCGAGCGGCCCTGTAGCCTCTTCGACCACGTGTCAGTAACTTCTCTGAGGGTAGAAACACTTTCGCTGCCGAAGTGTCCAGGATCAGACCCAGATACTCCAATCGTTGAGTCGGGACTAGAACCGACTTCTGCATGTTCAGAAGCCATCCGAAGTCCCAGAGGGTCTGACTGACTATTGTCACATTTTCCTCCAATTCTGAGCCATTTTCTGCTCTGAGAAGGAGATCGTCCAGATAGCCCACGATAACAATTCCTCGCTGTCTCAGCAAAGCTAGAACCGGGGCAAGCATTTTGGTGAAAACCCGTGGTGCCGATGCTAAGCCGAAGGGAAGAGACACAAACTGATAGTGGACTTCGCCTATGGCAAAGCGCTGAAACCTCTGGTGACTTGCGCAGATTGGAACGTGCAAGTAAGCATCCTTGATATCCAAGGACGCCAAAAAATCCCCTTGGTGGAGTGTCGCGATCACCATGCGAATGGATTCCATCCGGAATTTTAGTACCCTCACATGGACATTCAGGGCCTTGAGGTCCAGGATTAGCCGGACCCCGTCCTTCTTCGAGACAACAAACAGGTTTGAGTAAAACCCCTGAAACCTCTCTTGCGACGGAACCGGCACAATTACTCCACACCTGATCAGATCCTGTACGGCCCCCAAGAGGGCCGCCCGGTGGGCAGGAAGGAGAGGGAGGTTTGAGGGAAAGAACCTGTTTGGGGGCCACTCTATCCTGTATCCCGAGGTGACCACCTCGCACACCCACCGGTCGGAGATCCGGGAGGTCCACCGCACCAAGAACCTGCGAAGACGTCCCCCCACCCCAGAGTCGGGCAGGGGCAAAACTTCATGCAGTGGTGGGCTTGGGAGCTTGCTTGGTAGGCTTACGCACCCAGGGACACCTTTGTCCCCCAGCCGCACTTTTTTCAGTCTGGGCGGGCTTACCCGTGGATTCTGACTGACGAAAAAACTTCTTCTTCACCTGAAAGGAAGGGCCCGGCCTGCGGTGGGGCTCCTTTCCCTTAATAGACTGGGGAAGGAAGGTGCTCTTACCTCCTGTGACATCTTTAATAATGTCATCCAGGGCGGCCCCAAACAGTCTACCGCCCTTAAAGGGCAAGTCAGCCAGGAGCTTTTTGGAAGCTAGGTCGGCTGACCAGCATTTCAGCCAGATAAGGCGACGCAGCACCACAGCAGAGATGGAGGCCCCAGATATTAAAGGGGCTGCATCCAAAGTGGCATCGCACATGAAGACTAAACCCTGCGCAAGTTGGTGAGCCAGGGCAATGGTCTCAGGAGGTAGATTATGCTCCTGCACTGTCTGGTGCAAAATCTTTGCCCATCCTGTGAGTGTCTGAGACACAAGCGTCGCCGCCACTATAGGGCGTAAAGCGGACCCCAATAAGGCAAACATAGTTTTACTCACCACTTCTGACCTCCTGTCAGTGGGATCCTTAAATGCAGGTCGACCACTGGGGGGAGAGTCCACTTCTTAACCAGGTTCTCCTCAAAGGGGTACCTTAAAGTTAGGCGCTGCGGGACCATCAAAGTCTTCTGCGGCTTATCCCAGACTTGGTCAATGAATGTATCAAAAAAAGGCACATATGGAAAGACCTTTTTTGAAGAAGCAGCTTTAAAGGAACCAAAGGATACAGCTTCCACCTGAGGTTCCTCAGCCTCAACATTCAGCTTGAGAGTGTCCCTCACAGCATCAATGAGCTCACTTACAAGCACCCTGTCAGTTGCTGGTTCAAGACGGGGGTCTTCCTCACAAGGACTGTCCTGTCCAAACATATCTAAATCCTCAGAGCTAGGGTCCTGAGCAGCAGTAGCTAGGCCCATATCTGAGACAGAGCACTCCCCATGTGGAGATTGTGTGGGGAGGGGGCACTTTACAGCTTCCGTACACTCGCACACCGCTTCCATCCTGACAAGGAATGATTCCAGGACTGCCGATAACTGGTCCATAGGGACCGCAGGTGCAGGAGCACTGCCAGTTGCCTCTGACAAGTGTGGAGAAGCAGGTGAACCAGACTCCATACTGCCACCCTCTGAGACTTTATTCACTACTACAGTGAATAATACTGTCCACCCACTGGCTGTGCTGAGGCTGAGGAGGGGATACCTGGAGGACTCACCACCCTTAGGGACCGCTCAGTTCCGCTGTATGAGCCGCGCTGCAGCACGAGTGAAGCCTGAGGAGAGTGAAGAATCTGTGAGGAGACTGAGGAAATTTGTGCCGTCAGCAATACCGCTAGAGGCCGAAATCGAAAGTGAAAGCGTTGCGGCTACAAGAAAATGGCCGCCTGGCGCCTGTATAACTGCGCAATTGAGCCGCGGCAAGATGGCCGCTGACCGCACTATTCAAATAAAAAAACAGCACTAATGGCGCACGCAATAAAGCCTCACACACTCCACAACAGAACACTGCTCCACTCCCAGAGTTCACCAACAGCCATGAGCGCCCCCCCAGGCCAGAGTGACCCCCCAAGCACCCCCACCCAGCACAGCACCAGTACAGGGTGCAGAGAGCAGCATAACAGGGGGGAGACAGGGAGAACCCCCCATATAAGAAACACAGCCAGCATGTACTCACCTGCCATTAGGAAAGACTAATTACCCGTCCCAGAGGGACCCACTGGCTTGTTTCAGACAGACCTATCACAGAGTAGTACTGCGTAGCTGTCGGCCCGGTCCACTGCGAAAGATACAGTCAGTCAGGTACTGTTCAATCTTGAGAGGACCGGGGGAGCATAAAAGCCACCCCTGGAGTCATGGGGCTTTGCTTATTTGCTGATGACATCTTAATTTTTCTGACTTCCCCACATATTACTGCCCCTAATCTTATCAACAAATTAGACCAATTTGCCCGAATATCAGGTTTAAAAATAAATTCACAAAAATCTACAGCTCTAAATATTTATTTATCTCCAGATACATTACAGCAAGCGAAAACGTCCATCCCTTTTACTTGGTCATCTACACACCTCACTTATCTCTAGGTATTACTCTCACTCCTGATCTCACCGACATATTCTCTGCTAACTATCCCCCACGTTTACGGAAAATTACTAATTATCTAAAACAATGGTCTACTCTCCCAATATCATGAATAGGCAAAATGTATGTCATAAAAATGACTATACTTCCAAAAATATTATACCTTTTTCGTGTTTTACCCATTCCAATACCCTCATACTTCTTGAGAAATCTTGAACGCAAAACACAAGCATTTATAAGGAACTCTCTAAAATCCCGCTTACCCTCACACACTCTATATCTCCCAAAATTAAAAGGTGGACTAGGCTTTCCCAATTTTACCACCTATTTCCGTGCCGCACAAATAGCGAATATCCCCAAATATCATACAAAACATGAAATCCCTCTTTGGGTAGCAATTGAAACAATTGATAGTAACCCAACATCCTTACCTAATCTAATATGGTCTACCTCTTCTGACCATAAAATAATTAAAAATAAAATAACCAAACATACAATTACCATTTGGGATAAGTTTAAAATAACCAAAGGTTTGCAATCTCCACATACACCTTTAATATCATTTATCAGAAACCCCAAATTTTACCCAGCCCACACATACCCTAATACTTTAAAAAAAATGGACTTCTGCTGGCCTAACACAATTAGCTGATTTTTTAACATTAACCTCATTCAAAACATTCCCTGAAATATGTGAGAATATAAAAAGAGAGAGGAGCGCACGTGCCCTAGTGTGACATTATAATTATTGTAAAAGCTAAATAAAAAAGGTAGATTGCACTCACAAACTTGTGCTTAGAAATAAGCATGTAGACAAGCATGTAGACAGATCTCTTAAGCTCCGACCTCCTCTCCTGGTCAATGCAGGGCATATGGCTTGTGTGGCTGCGGCAGCGCTGTTAGGATAGGGTCTGAAGGTAAGCACTGTAAGTCTGCTTCCCTGTAGTCCCTACTAGCTGACGCTTAGCACGGACCAGCCGGCTAAGCGTGACGTCACTCGCAGCCTTGGAGGGGGAGCCTAGCTGTGCATGCTATCTCCTCTAGCTTTGGTTGTTGTTTGCTATGACAACATGTTTCGGAGTAGCCTCCTTCTTCATGTCGTGAAATATGTGAACATCACAAACTCCCGGCTTCTGAACTCTTTCGCTACTTACAAATCAAAAACATTTTTGAACCTTATTTACATGATACTAATCAATTAAGTAATATGTCGCAATTCGAATGTATATGTAAACAAGACCCTCATACCAAAGGTCTTATTTCAATGTTATATAATCATCTGGTAACTACTTCTGACTCAAAGCTACCTTCATATGTGGAAAAATGGGAGAAAGAACTTGGAACTAAAATCAACATTTCCGACTGGAATAAAGTCTGGACCAATACAAAAATGTCTTCTCAAAATATAATTGCTTTGGAAACAAACTATAAAATAATCATGCACTGGTACTTGGTTCCTGTTAAAATTGCAAACTATGCTCCTCAATGCTCCCCATTCTGTTTTCGTGGCTGTGGTGGTCTGGGAATGCACTTACATACATTCTGGGATTGTCCGATTGCAAAAAAGTTCTGGAATGAAATTTTCCTCATGGTATCTAAAATATTTAAGATAGTTATTATTCCAGACGCGACTATTGCACTTTTAAATATAAAACCAGTTCATATTTCTTACACTCAATTTAGGCTCTTTCTCCAGATCACCACAGACGCAAAGCAAACCATTGCCAAAGCTTGGAAAACCAATACATTAATGATCTCTGAAGTTAAAAAACAGAATAAACCAAGCAATGATCCTTTCCAAATCAGAAGCCATAACCAACGATACTATACAAAATTTTGAGAAAATATGGAATCCTTGGATGATGCATTTTCTTCCTACGATCCCTGACAATTCCCTATTAAGACCTTGATATACTATAATACTATAATATTATACAACAATATGAGTGGAAACAAGTACTAAACATGAACATTTATCTTCTGTACTAACTTAATAATATTCTTACAATATAGATGCTCCGGAGTACTTTCTTACCCTAGACTCTTTTCTCTCTTTCTTACCTTCATTCTTTCCCTTTTACTATTACTCTGTCCTTTTTTTTCTATTTCCCTATTTTTTGTATTACCATATTTATATGGTAATGTATTATACATAAATACTATATTTAGTTATTACTTACAATAATTATACATTTTTGAAGTTTTTATTGAATTAGTTGATTTCCAATTAGCTTTCTTTCCATAGAGTTTATATATTAATTGAATATGCCTGGAACTAAGTGTATTAGCACATATTTACATATTACATTTTTCAATTGTTTATATTAACTTAACATTTAATTTTCGAGATGATTACCTGTTTATGTAAAATATCTAATCTTCAGATATGTATAATTCCATCCAGATTATTATCATATACTTAACTAATATTACCATTTGTTGTAACTATTTATTACTAATTGTAACTGTCTTTATTATTTAATATTCAATAAACAAAATTGACAAGAAAAAGTAAAAATGTTGTTCAAAGTTTGATTGAAATAGCTTTTGATTTCAGTAAATATGCTGCAAACACAACAAATGACAATTTTCAGTTCTTTACAGCCTATAAAGTGTTTTGAAACTTACTGTGCGTAATAATTTGCAACAGTGCATTGTAAGTTTTTTAGTTTAAAAAAAAAAAAAACTTTATCATTAGGAGTAGAGTTGAGCGGACACCTGGATGTTCGGGTTCGACGGGTTCGGCCGAACTTCGGAAAAAAGTTTGGGTTCGGGACCGAACTTTAACCCGAACCCGAACCCGAACCCCATTGAAGTCAATGGGGACCCGGACTTCTAAGGACTAAAAAGGCTCTAAAAAAGTAATGGAAAGGGCTAGAGGGCTGCAAATGGCAGCAAAATGTTGTTAAGAGCATGGCAAGTGCTCTGCAAACAAATGTGGATAGGGAAATAACTTAAAATAACATAAAAAAAAATATATATGCTGGAGGCCCCCTTTTCAGCAGAAGAGGTACAGGAAGTCATTAAGAACCTCAGAAACTCAACGGCACGATGCCACGCATATGGTGGGAATGCCCCAGAATACGCCCTTTCTGGAATAAATTATTCAATTTAATGGATAAGCTAGTGGGAAAATAAAATACTTTGAAATAAAAATGTAGCGGGGTGCTAAATTTAAGGGAAGTGTTTGAGTGGTAAATAGGCTCAAACACCCTAATTCTGTAGGATTCATGGACCATTTTGTCCTCGGGGAACAGTATTGGTGTTGTTTTTTTAGTATAGCATAGTAGAAGAAAACTATATATAAATTGTTTATTTCACACACCTCCACATATGTATAACACACTGCAAAATATTTTTTGTGGCCCTAAATGGCGTTTTTTGGAAGACCACAATACACCCACAGTACGTAACCGCTGAATCGCACAGCTACAGAACTGCAGAAAATGCTATTCAAAAAAAATGTTTTTTTTTTAGTATAGCACAGTAGAAGAAAACTATATATAAATTGTTTATTTCACACACCTCCACATATGTATAACACACTGCAAAATATTTTTTGTGGCCCTAAATGGCTCTTTTTGCAAGCATACATTAAAGTGCAATTTTTTTATTTTTTTTTGCCCTAAACGGGTCTTTTTTTGCACGAGCAAAATAAAATGGAAGTTTTGTTTTTTTTTTTTGCCCAATGGGTCGTTTGGAAAAGAGCACAATAAAGTGCCTTTTTTTTTGTCCTAAATGGATCTTTTTCCAAGAGCAGAATACACCCACAGTATGGAAACGGTGTATCTCTCAACGTAATATATGCAGTGCTGGTGCACTGAGCTTGCAGATAAAAGGTAGATTTTCTCTGACACTGGGCTCATAGCAGTGTAAAAAGACTGCACTGCAACACAAACAGGTAAACCTATGCAGATCGCTGAGTTATATCTCTGAATCCTGACTCCTATTCCTATATAATATATCTCTCTCCCTAAAAGCAAAAAACAGGAACCTGGCCCTACACTACACTGTCTCTATATTTTCCCTCAGATTCCAGAATCAGGACTAACTCATGTATTTTTCTATCTCTCCCTAAAAGCAGCAGCAGCAGACTAGATCCTCTCCCTATCTATTCTGAAGCAGAGTGACGTGTGTGCTGTGTGCTTCTAGCTTATATAGAAGCTGGGTCACATGTTGCACTGACCAATCACAGCCATGCCATTAGTAGGTATGGCTATGATGGCCTCTAAGGGCACACCAGCTAATCAAAAGGTGATTGGCTGGCCCCTGAAGCATTTCTAAATGCGTAATTAGATTGCCGAACCCGAACCCGAACCCGGACTTTTGCGCAAAGTCCGGGTTCGGGTTCGGGAAAAAGCTAAAGTTCGGTACGGACCCGAACTTTACAGTTCGGGTTCGCTCAACACTAATTAGGAGGTTTGTTCAAAAAAATTTGAATTGTACTCTTAATAGTTGATAACATGAGAATTATGCTGACTGTTGTTTACATCAATTATTTAGGTAAATGAGAAAAATATCATTGGCATAATAATTTGTAACAGGGTGTAAAAACCCTGTTCACGTCGGCTCCCATTCTGAAGCATTCCGACCCTTCCCTGGCCTATGTTTTGGAGGTGGATGTCTCCGAAAGCGCCATATCTGCTATTTTATCTCAGCGACAAGGTTCTAAATCTTTACTGCATCCCGTAGCCTTCTTCTCCAAGAAACGAAATCCTTCTGAGAGGAACTACGATGTTGGAGATCAGGAATTGTTAGCCATTAAAGCTGCACTTGAGGAATGGAATTACTTGTTGGAGGGAGTAATGTATGTATTCTCATCTTCATCAGCCACAAAAACTTGGAATATTTGAGAACAGACAAGGGACTAAAACCCCGGCAGGCAAGATGGGCATTGTTCTTCTCCCGCTTCATATTCTATATTACCTTCCGTCCTGGTTCTAAAAATGGCAAACCAGATGCGCTGTCGCGCATGTTCCATGATCCAGTCCAACCCTCAGAGCCAGACACTATCCTGCCAGCCAAGAATTTCCTCCTTTAATCAGACCTGATGTTCCAAATAAAGGCAGATGTGACAGAGCACCCCCCTTCTCAAGATGTATCTCTCCAGTTAAGGACGGACTCTACTATCACAATGAACAGATCTTTGTCCCGGAACAGTTCAAAGTCTCTGTTCTCAAACGGTGTCATGATCACCCCCTGACGGGCCATTTCGATATCCATAAGACTTAATTTCCCGTTCTTTTTGGTGGCCCGACCTAATACAGGACTGTAACAAATATGTAAGATCCTGTGTGACATGCTGTAACGACACCCCAAATATGGAAGGGGTTTAACGCCGTTTAAAGATATTCCCTCTCCTGGACACAAATTCAATGCCGATCCTCCACAGTCAGACGACCACTTCCCATAGGAATTAATCCTTCCAAAAGAACGAGACACACTCTGTATCTTTCCAAAATGAACTTCTTTATTATTGCAAAACATTACAACTTTTATATCCACAGAGAGAAGCTTCTGACCCTCCTCTCATCATACACCTCTGACCAGACCCAATTTACATGAGCCAATTAACTACAGTGAATGGCTCAGACACCTGCCCTTTCTGTCTCCCAATCCCCATCCAATCCACATTTCAGTTTAAAGGATTATGCAAGACCTTTTGTGTTCCTCCAGCCTGTCTGGCTGCCAGAGGACAATACCTATAATTACAGGCTTAATTCCCACAAGCCACAATAGATACATAATGGCTCTCAATACACATTTCCCAATGAAAGGCCCTGTAGCATAAGTGAGGTTCATTACCATTACACAAGCAGACAGGGAACGCATCTCTTAATTTAACCTGTTGAGTTCAGGATCAACAGAACAACTATTTACAGATCCTGGAAAATATTGGGGAATAATATTACAGACCCATTTAAAAACAATCCAATACATATTCTCAATGTCCATTATTTCCTTGCTCACCCTGTGCCCCAAGTGACCCCTGTCACACATCTCCCCTTTCGGCAGGAGACTAACACAGGAGGAGACCCCAGACGGGTTGATTCCGAAGTTAGTCCATAGTTCCATTCTTCTAATGTTTGAATAAACCATCAACATTGCACTAGGAGCCCGGGAGGACGTCTGTTTGCCGGGACAACCCATCAGCATTGCCATTTTGCTTACCGGGTCGGTAGCTGATGGTGAAGTTGTAAGGTTGTAGGGCTAAGCTCCACCGCAGCAAACTGCCATTGTCTCCAGAGACCCGGTTAAGCCAGACCAATGGGTTGTGGTCAGTGACCAGTGAAAATTCCTGTCTGTATAAGTAAGGGTTCAACTTTTTAAGGGCCCAGACCAGGGCCAAACACTCCTTCTCCACTGCCGCATAGCTCACTTCCCGGGGTAATAGCTTTCTACTCAGGTATGCGACAGGGTGTTCTCCTCCATCCTCCCCAACTTGGCTCAGCACAGCCCCCAGTCCAAACATGGAAGCATCTGTGTGGACAAGAAAACGTTTGTTAGGTACTGGGGCAGCCAAGACAGGGGCATTTACAAGTGCTTGCTTGAGGGCTAGAAACGCGGTTTCACAAGCTGGAGACCACAGGACCTGCCTAGGTAAATTATTTTTCGTCAGGTCAGTCAGGGGTTTGGCGATAGCACTATAATTAGGGACACAACATCGGTAGTACCCTGCAGTCCCCAAGAAGGCTAATACCTGGGTCTTAGTACGGGGCGTGGGCCAGTTAGCTACTGCCTCTACCTTGGCTGGCTCTGGTCTCTGGTTCCCACACCCCACTCGGTGTCCCAGGTACTGCACCTCCGCCATACCTAGATGGCACTTGTCTGGTTTCAAGGTCAGGCCTGCGGCCCAAATTTTGTCCAGAACCACCCCTACGTGAACCAGGTGCTCCTCCCAAGACCCACTGTAGATCGCAATGTCATCCAGGTATGCACATGCAAAATCCTGGAAGCCATCGAGGAGCCTATCCACCATACGTTGGAAGGTGGCCAGGGCATTCTTCATCCCAAATGGCATGACCTTAGACTGGTACAGGCCAAATGGGGTAACAAATGCCGACTTGGGGATAGCATCCTCAGCCAGGGGGATCTGCCAATAACCTTTACACAGGTCTATTGTAGTTAAATAACGTCCCCTGGCTATACAATCTAGCAGTTCGTCTACCCTGGGCATCGGATAGGCATCGGTGGTGGTCTTCTCATTGAGTCGCCTGTAGTCCACGCAGAACCGGGTAGTCCCGTCTTTCTTAGGCACCAGGACTACAGGCGAGGCCCAAGGGCTGTCAGACGGCTCAATGACTCCTAACTGAATCATCTCCTGTATCTCCTTCCGCATTTCTTCTCGGACTGCTTCAGGGATACGGTAGGGGGGCTGTCGAAGGGGTGCTTGTCCATGGGTCTCTACCTTATGCACAGCCAGGGTCGTATAGCCCGGTTTTTGGGAGAACGTCGCCTGTTTCTCCCACAGAAGCTGCTTAGCCTGTTCCTTCTTTGTGGGGCTTAACCGGTCCCCTAGCTGTACAAGGCTAATGAGGTCAGTCTGGGGCTCTCTCTCTAGTAAGTCAGGGAGGGGTAAACCTTCTGGGTCGTCCACAGCAGGGGCACATACTGCAGCAACATCCTCCTGCCGTTCCTGATACTCCTTCAGCATGTTCACATGAAAGGTTCGCTGGATTCTTTCATCTGCACAGCTGGCAATAACATAGGTAGTATCACATACCTGGGCTACTACTTTATACGGGCCCTGCCAAGATGCCTGCATCTTGTCGGTCTTCACAGGCTTGAGCACTAAGACCTTCTGCCCCACCTGGAAGATACGCTGTCGGGCCCACCGATCGTACTATCTCTTCTGTCTTCCCTGGGCCGCCTGGAGATTCTCCCTTACCATCAGAGACAGTTTCTCCATGCGGTCCCTGAGTTCCAGAACATAGGGCATTATGGGGGTCCCTTCTTGCTCTGTCTCTCCCTCCCAGTGTCCTCTGATGAGATCGAGGGGTCCTCGGACCCTTCTCCCATAGAGCAACTCGAAGGGTGAGAACCCAGTAGATTCCTGGGGTACCTCTCTGTACGCAAATAACAGGTGAGGCAGGAATCTCTCCCAGTCTCTGCAAGCGTCCGAAAAGGTCCTCAGCATTTGCTTGAGGGTCCCGTTAAAGCGTTCGCAGAGACCATTAGTCTGGGGGTGGTAGGGTGAGCTCAGCAAGGGCTTAATATTGCACACCTTCCACAACTGCTGGGTGAGTACCGCGGTAAACTGGGTTCCCTGGTCAGAGAGAATCTCCTTAGGGAACCACACTCTGGTAAAAATCTTAACCAGGGCATCAGCTACTGTCTCTGCTTCAATGTTAGACATAGCTACTGCCTCTGGGTAACGGGTGGCATAGTCCACCACGGTGAGAATATACTTCTTCCCGGATGGACTAGGCCTGGCCAGGGGACCCACAATGTCAACGGCTATGCGGTAAAAGGGCTCCCCAATAATAGGCATGGACATGAGTTTAGCCTTAGGGTGGTCCCCCCTCTTACCTATCCGTTGACATGTGTCACACGTTTTGCAGTATTGTCGCACATCCTGGCTAAAATTGGGCCAGAAGAAATTCTGTGTAATCCTATGGGCCGTGTGACGGAACCCTAGATGTCCTGCTAGCGGCACATCATGCCCGATTCGCAGAATCTCCAGCTGGTATTTCTTAGGTACCACCAGCTGTCGTTTCTGCGAAGGGGCCTTACCTCTCTGAGATGGCTTAGGGATCCTATACAGTCTATCCCCTACCCATTCAAAAAGCTCCCCATCTATTCCCATTTCCTGAGTATCTGCCTTAGCCCTATACTTGTGTAAGGTCGGGTCCTCCCGAGTTTCCCTCCCGAATGCTTCTGGGGTATCCCAGCCTAGGCGCGCCTGATCTAAGGTACGTGTCGGGGAGGATAGTCTCACCTGGGTCTCAGCAGCAAGTGGGCCGGTTCCAGCAGTACGTGTCTGGGCATGGGTAGTCACAGGGTTGACTTCATCGGGGCCCATCGGGGCGTAAGCAGAAAGGAGGGGGGCCAAATCATTCCCCAGTAGTACATCCGCAGGCAAGTCCTTCATCACCCCCACATTCACGTGTCCCGAATCAACCCCCCAATCCAGGTGAACACGGGCAACGGGTAGCCGGAAGATGGTACCTCCCGCTACTCTTACGGCTACAGTGTCTCTGGTGTGTTGGCTCTCTGGGATGAGGTTCTTCTGTAGTAGGGTCATGGTAGCGCCGCTATCACATAAGCCATTGGCTACCGTTCCATTAACCCGGGCCGTCTGCCTGTGTTGTTGCCTGTTGTCCCGGTTAGCAGCTTGTATTGGATCAGCCTCGTGCAGGATGCCCCAATGTTCTTCCTCCTCAACGCAGTGGGCCACAGGCATGGGTGTGTGGGGGCTCCCCCTTGCTGGCTGTCTCCATGACTGGGACTGGATGGCTGGATTCAACGGACAGTCTGGCTTTTTGTGCCCTAGCTGTTTACTTCCGAAACACCTGATGGGTTGTGAGTAGTCCTGGGAGTTGAACCTGGGCTGCTGAGGATAAGTGGCCGCTGGAGGTGGTGCTGAAGTTGGGTTAGAGGCTGGTAAACTTGGCCGAGATAGTGGAAAGCGATTGATGCCGCCTGACCTTCGAGAGTCCAGATATTCATCGGCCAAAGTAGCCGCTTGCTGTACAGTCCGTGGTCGCTTATCTTGCACCCAATCCCGTAATACCGGAGGGGTGTGGTTAAAGAACTGTTCTAAGAGTACTAGCTGGGTGATGTCCTCTATGGTATGAGCGCGGCTTCCCTGAAACCAGCCCTTAAGGTCTCGCTGCAGACGATGTGCCCACTCCACGTATGTTATGTGGGTTTGTTTCCGGGATTCTCGAAACTTAATCTGGCTGGCTTCGGGTGTAATGGCAAATCGGGCTAGCAGAGCTTCTTTTACCCGGTCATAGTCTTTAGCGTCCTCATCCTCCAAGGCCCGATACGCATCCGCCGCTCTGCCAGTTAAATTACTCGCCAGTAAGGCGACCCGATCTCGGGGCAGTACTTCATGTATCTGGCATAGTCTCTCAAAGTCCTGCAGGAACGCTTTGATTTCCTCCTCTCCTTCCTGAAATAGTTTGAACGCCCGAAAGGGCAATTTACGGACAGGCGCTGCATCTTTAGGCGTTGTCTCTGATTGCCGTATTTCCGCCATTCTCCGCTCATGTTGCCGCTCTAGTTCTCTCTCTTGTCGCTCCAGTTCTCTCTCTTGCCGCTCATCCTGCAGCTGGATGTCTCTAATGGCTTTCTGTATGGCGGTCTCTGATGGGTTAGCCCCATATAATGCCAACCGCTCTCGAACTCTTTGCTGAAACAAGTCTTCAACTGACCGGGGTCCTGCATCACTATCCCCCTGATCCATCTCCATCTCGGCTAGCTCCCTGATCAAGGTGGCCTTGTTCTTTGTACCACCGGTCCCTTCACGGCTCTCAAGTAAGTCTTTCAGCGTGGCTTTCCTGCAGGCTGCATAGCTGGTCATTCACTGTGGTGGTTTGGAGTGTCCCAGTAACTGGAGGGAAAATCCCACCGCTGCCAACCAATGTAACGACACCCCAAATATGGAAGGGGTTTAACGCCGTTTAAAGATATTCCCTCTTCTGGACACAAATTCACTGCCGATCCTCCACAGTCAGACGACCATTTCTCATAGGAATTAATCCTTCCAAAAGAACGAGACGCACTCTGTATCTTTCCAAAATGAACTGCTTTATTATTGCAAAACATTACAACTTTTATATCCACAGAGAGAAGCTTCTGACCCTCCTCTCATCATACACCTCTGACCAGACCCAATTTACATGAGCCAATTAACTACAGTGAATGGCTCAGACACCTGCCCTTTCTGTCTCCCAATCCCCATCCAATCCACATTTCAGTTTAAAGGATTAGGCAAGACCTTTTGTGTTCCTCCAGCCTGTCTGGCTGCCAGGGGACAATACCTATAATTACAGGCTTAATTCCCACAAGCCACAATAGATACATAACGGCTCTCAATACACATTTCCCAATGAAAGGCTCTGTAGCATAAGTGAGGTTCATTACCATTACACAAGCAGACAGGGAACATATCAGCATCTCTTAATTTAACCTGTTGAGTTCAGGATCAACAGAACAACTATTTACAGATCCTGGGAAATATTGGGGAATAATATTACAGACCCATTTAAAAACAATCCAATACATATTCTCAATGTCCATTATTTCCTTGCTCACCCTGTGCCCCAATTGACCCCTGTCACACATGCCTATGCTGTAAAACCATTCGAGCCAAGACTTGGGGTCTATTAGAAAGTCTTCCTGTGCCAAAGAAACCTTGGAGCATGATATCTATGGATTTCATTGTGGAACTTCCCCCGTCTGAGAACTTCACTTCTATATTTCTTGTGGTGGATCGTCTGACCAAAATGGCACATTTTGTACCCCTACAAGGCACCCCTTCTGCCGCTGAGACGGCCTCCACATTTATCAAAGAAATTGTAAAACTGCATGGAATGCCTGACAACATTGTCTCTGACCGAGGGGTGCAGATTTTGGAGGTCCCTGTGTAAAGCATTAAACATTGAACTCCGTCTGTCCACTGCTTATCATCCTCAAACAAATGGACAGACGGAGAGGACTAACCAGACCTTGGAGCAATATCTGCGGTGCTTCTCCTCTTTTTCTCAGGATGACTGGTCTTCTCTTCTCCCACTTGCTTCTAACAGCTCCATTCACTCTGCTACCAAGCAATCACCCTTTTTTGCCAATTATGGATATCACCCTTCCTTTTTGCCTGAGCTGCCTATAGAGTCCTCCGTACAAGACAGACTGGACTTTTTCAACTCTAACAACAAATTACTCCAGGATACATCTCGAAAGCCCAAGCGAGCAACAAAAAGTTATTTGACAAGAAGAAGAGGGGTAACTTGAATCTGGAACTAGGAGACAAGGTCTGGTTGTCTACTGCAAATTTAAAACTTAGATGTCCCTCCAAGAAACATGGCCCAAAATATTTGGGGCCTTTTCCAGTTAAAAGGAAAATCAACCCTGTGGCCTTTGAATTAATACTACCTAAAAATCTGAAAATCCATCCGGTATTCCACATCTCCCTACTAAAATTAACGGTACCTAACCCGTTTCCCAACCGGGATCTGGAAAACCCTTCTCCACTACTTGTCGAAGGCAACAAGGAATATGAAGTCAAAGCTGTGCTGGATTGTAAAACCAAGAGGGTCCAAACACAATTCTTGATCAAATGGAAGGGTTATGGCCCAGAGGAGAACTCTTGGGAACCAGCTTCTAATGTGCATACCCCACAAAAAGTTTGTGCCTTTTTTCAGCACCATCCGGAAAAAAAGCCCCTGAGGGGCATCCGGAGGCTGCCCTTAGGGAGGGGGCAATGTAAGAGAACTGTCAGCGCCAGCAAGCATCCGAAGCATGAGGGTACATTTTGCTCACCATGACTGGATCCCTATACCATCTGGAGAGTAGTTTGTAGTTTTTCTCTTGGGAGAACATCTCCGATCTGTGAACACAGCCAGGAGTGCTGAAAGACAGGAACGAGTGCACTCTTGTGGTGGACAAGGAGAAGACACACTAGGGACTTCTCAAAGAGGAGTGCTGCAGCGGAAACGTCCACATGCTGGCCAGAAAGCGGGAGTCCAGCTGAAGACTAGGAACACCCTTGGGCGTCCATGTGAACATAAGGGTATGCTAGGCCCGGACAAATCATCAGGCAAATAAATGTGGGAAACAACTAGCCAGAGTCATCCACCCCAGACCATGTAGACAAAACATACTACACATAATGTCCCCAACAGATTAAAAAAAACAAGAACACAGAGGTTGTTTCTGAATTTAAAAATGATCACTCCTCTCTATACAACCTTCCCCCACCCCAGACACAGCGCACGCCACCTAACTTGGTCGACTCCGACTTACAAAAATATGTCCAGGACATGGCCCTGCCTGAGATATTCCCCCCTGACATTGACAGTCTAGATCAACCAATCACCTTGTCAGACTTTCTGACATCGATTAAAGGACTTAAGATTGGCAAGAGCCCGGGCCCAGACGGGTATACCCCCTTGTTCTATAAAACTTTCGCTCATCAGCTGACATCGATTATGGCTCGAGTCTTTGACGAAGTGGATGAGCATCATCCCTTGTCACCACAAATTTTACAGGTCCAGATAGTGGTACTGCCCAAACCCGGAAAAGACCATTCACAATGCAGCAACTACAGACCCATTTCACTACAGAATGTGGATCTCAAACTTTTTTAAAAAATCATAGCAAATCGCCCAGCCCCTTTACTGCCTTCCCTTATACATTGTGACAAAGTTGGCTTCATCCCGGGCCGGGAAGCGAGGGATAACACCACAAAAACCCTACATCTTATTTCGTACGTGCGGCACCATAATATCCCCACATGCTTTTTAGCGAGTGATGCCGAAAAAGCTTTTGATAGAGTAAGCTGGCCTTTTCTACGTGCATCTTTACATCAGATAGGTCTGGGCCAGAGACTTTTGAACATAAAAATGTCACTCTACACCAGCCCCTCAGCGAAAGTAGCAGCCAATGGGGAGTCTTCTGAGGCTTTCGAGATTAGGAACGGTACAAGACAGGGGTGCCCGTTGTCCCCACTATTGTTTGCGCTAACGGTCGAACATCTGGCCCAAGCAATTCATAATAACAACAATATTCATGGGATCCCCACCCCCTCAGCACATTGCAAGTTGTCACTATATGCGGATGACCTGCTCCTTTATGTCACACAACCACATACGAGCATCCCCGCTCTACTCCAGAAGCTTGACCGCTTTGGAGTATTCAGCATCTTCAAATTGAATATCACCAAAACAGAAGCTCTTAACATCTTCCTCTCCCAGACAACAGCATCTCTAGTCCAAAAAAAGTTCCCATTCCGCTGGCAATCGCGCTCGATTAAATACCTGGGTACAGAGATACCTAGGGAACCACACAACATCTACGCACTGAACTACAGGTCAAATTCCTATGGCAACCCCACCCCCCCAAACTTAAACATAAAATACTGTGTGCCCCCAAATTGCAGGGGGCATTGGTCTCCCAGACTTTAAACTATACCATTCCTTGGCCATATTTTCAAGACTTCTCGAATAGTTTCCCCAACCCTTATCCAAACCATCCACGATAGTCGAGCAAGATATGGCACAGGTAGACCTTCTGGCCCTCCTTTGTGGATACCACATTAAATTTCGTACAATGATTGGGATCTCCCCTCTGACCATGGCGGCACTATCTATATGGTACAGCAAGCAAACCACCTATGGGGTCTCCACAGACCCTAGCCCGCTGTCACTTCTATTTGACAGTCCAACACTTCTCGCCTATAATACTCGAGGGCATTGCGGTTCTTACACTAGAGCAAAATGGCCCACAGCTAGACATTTCGTCCACCCAACCACAAGCCCATTCCGGCCACAACCAGACATGCAAACCACCTCGCAGACGGACTGGCTCTCCATGATATCTCTAACGCAACACAGCAAGACATTACACCTATCAGGACAGGTCCATAGACCTCTCACGGCATTTGGGGATTTGTCTAGTCTCTCTCAGACCCCCAAACATGCTCTCTCTATGATATATAAAGATATACAGTCACATACTCACGACTCACTCCCTAACTTCATGATGAAGTGGTCCAGAGATCTAGGGGCGGAGATATCGCCAGAGCAATGGAGTACCTCATTCACACTTACACATAAATCATCTATATCAGGGTTCTCCCAAGAGAAAAACTACAAACTACTCTCCAGATGGTATAGGGACCCAGTCATGGTGAAAAAAATGTACCCTCATGCTTCGGATGCTTGCTGGCGATGTCACAGAGGAAAAGGCTCTTATATACATATATGGTGGGAGTGCGACCGAGTTCGTCCATTCTGGGACAAGGTTTTTGGTATATACAATGACTTATACAATATCTCTCTTGTGCCCTCCCCTTCAGTGGCTCTTTTATCTATCCTGCCTGGCCCTATTAAATCCCACAAGACAAACCTCCTCAGATTATTTTTATCTGCAGCCCGCCATGCAATTTCGCAATACTGGAAAACAGACTCCACCCCCCATCACTGCTTGGGTGGATGTTCTCAACAACACTATGCTCATGGAGGAGATGCAGGCAAAGGTAGGGGACACGTGGGACAAGTACAAACAGTTATGGAATATATGGCTTTTTCACTCTACCTCAGACCTCCTCCGCAATAGAATCTCCACTTGAGGAACCGGTCCTATATTGCACTTATAGTAGAGAACATGTTGGTGGAGGTATCTTTGGGGGCTCCTATAAGAACTAATGTATAGGAATTCCAATTGTTCTGAGAGTTATACAGCTGAATTCCCCTCCCTGTTTCCCCCTCTTTCCTCGAATCCTCACTCCCATATCCCCTCCCATTCGACAGTTGGCTAATTTGTTACAAATTATAGGCAATGCCCTAGAGACGAAGGGCGCCTGGTCATAGGTTATTGTGTTGATGAGAACTGTTTCACAAGTTATGTGTATGTGTTTTATGCTGTTTTATATAATGGGCGGTATGTGTGAACCGCTTCCCCTGCCCCTCCCCCCCTTTTTTTCTCTTTTCATTCTGTATCCCCCCCCCCCCCGATGGTTTGTTTCCTTTTTCTTTGCAATAAAAATATATTCAACCTAAATATATGGCTTTAAACTTGCAGTAATGCACAGAACTTTATGGCATTAAACTTGCAGTAACGCAATGAAATATATGGCGTTAAACTTGCAGTAACGCACATAACTATATGGCATTAAACCTGCAGTAACGCACAGAACTATATGGCATTAAACTTGCAGTAACGCAATAAAATATGCAGCGTTAAACTTGCAGTAATGCAAAGAACTATATAGCATTAAACTTGCAGTATTATTTTGGATTATTAGCTCTTTTTTAATAAAGGCATTGATTTTGAGTGCGGCTGTCCAGAATTTTCTCGTCATCCAATTGCCTAAGCTTAGTCTGCACCTGCTGTTTCCATTTGGAGGAGAGCTACATATCCAGTCACCCTTACTAGAGCGGCATCCCTCCTCCCAAACTTGCAGTAACGCAATGAAATATATGGCATTAAACTTGCAGTAGCGCACAGAACTATATGTCGTCAAACTTGCAGTAACGCACAGAACTATATGGTGTTAAACTTGCTGTAAGGCACAGAAAAAACAGTCACTACACTCACACTGTCTGAACTATCCATACATTGAAACGAATGTAAAGATGAATGGTGGTCGCACTACACGCACAATGACTGAACCATACCTTCATTGACACTAATGTAAAGAGCAATGGTGGTTGCACTACACTCACAATGACTGAACTATATCCCTACATTAACACTAATGTTAAGATAAATGGTTGCACTACACTTACACTGAACTATCCTTAGATGCACACTAAACTGATATTCTACTGACAATAGAATCAGAATAGCACACTATAGCACACTAACTATCTATCAAATAGCACTGAACAGAGCCCTGTTCTATCTCTCTCCACGCAGCTATCACACTACAAATGGCCACTATAGAAAGAATACTTTTATAGTGTGTGGCGGGATTAAGAGCAATGAGCCATGATTGGATACAGTCATCGTGATAGCATCCAATCATGGCTCTGACAGTGCTCTGTGCCCTGATTGGGCAAAGTTTTCATTGCTTCAGACAAGCAGGGCTTTCAATGCACTGTGCAGCTGCGATGTGCATACTGGTCGTTCGGCAGGCTGAACAAACAGTCGAAGAACCTTATAATTTGGTTGTTCAGAGAACTTCTGAACAGCCAATGTTCGGCTCAAACTAATGCTCGGTCCGAACCGTTCGCCCATCCTTAGTCAGCAACTGTCAAACCACAGGTGACTTAACCCTTTGATCACCTCACCAAAGGTATTTTTTTTTTTTTATTATTATCCTGATCAGTTTATTTTAAAGATTCGAAATGGCAGTGATGAGTTTCAGTGAATCACAACTGGTATAAAATGTTTTATCCTAACTAATTATAATCAGAAGCTATATCAGAAAAAATAAAATAGGTGCTGTGAGGTTGCTTTGCTTGTGACCTTGAAATAGGTTAGATTGTATTCTGCACACCCACTTATGCCCTTATATATGCATGCTCTTAGAACAAAGCCAGTCATTCTTTGATATGTTTCTTGTTTATTAACGTCCTTGAAATGAACTCTGTAAAGAGGAATGTTTGCTTCTCTATTTGTTACATCTACTACTTGTTCATCCAGTGGGCTTTGTTTACTAAGAAGGGGGCTGCTAGAAGCAATAAGTGACCAGGGTTTCTTCATTCACATGTCCTTGGTAATAAAATGTCAACAGCTACATTATGATTATGTCTGATATATAATGCCAAAGTACGTATGTTAATAATGCATGTCGTTGTGTCTTCTCCAGATGTATGCTGTTTAAACTTTTCCCATAAAACATCTCCTACAATTACTGTTGCATTAGAAATATTTTATGTTTGCTCAGTTTTTTTTTTTATTCATTTATTTCTAGTAAATATTATAATGAAGCACATTTAAACACAGATTAAAATAAAATGATATGGTATGTATATTGTATGTATTACATATAGTACTGTGTAAATTGAAGAGAGACTGTGTCTGGCACATACTGTAGATTATACAATTACCAATATAGAGGGTATATATGAGTGTATATTATTATTATTATACAGGATTTATATAGCGCCAGCAGTTTGCAGGGTTAGGAGGGCCCTGCTCCTGTGAGCTTATAATCTAATAGGCCGGTTTCACACTGGGGCGGTGGGGGCGGTGGCGGTATAGCGCCGCTATTTTTAGCGGCGCTATACCGTCGGGATTGCAGAGGTATTCGGTTTTAACCCCCGCTAGCGGCCGAAAAAGGGTTAATACCACCCGCAAACCGTGGCTACAGCCGTGGTTTGCGGGCGGTATTACCACGGTATCCCATTGCTTTCAATGGGAAGGAGCGGTGTAGGAGCGGTAAACACACCGCTCCGCTCACCGCTCCAAAGATGCGGCTAGCAGGACTTTTTTTTAAGTCCTGTTAGCACACCGCTCCAGTGTGAAAGCCCTCGGGGCTTTCACATTGGAGAGACAGGAGTCGCTGTTTAAGCTCGGTTTGCAGGCGCTATTTTTAGCAAAATAGCACCTGCAAACCGCCCCAGTGTGAAAGGGGCCATAGGGAGGGGCTGGTAAAACAAAAAGTAGTAACTGTGAGGGATGAACTGATGAGGGAAGTATAAGATTTGGTTGTTAGCCGAAAGGAGGATAGGGCTCCTTGAAGACATGAGTTTTCAGGGATCGCCTAAAAGTGGATAGAGTAGGAGATAACCAGACAGATTTAGGTAGTAAGTTCCAGAGGATGGGAGAGGCTCTGGAGAAATCCTACAGACGGGCATGGACAAGGGAGCTAGAGAGCAGGAAGTCATGGGAGGTGCAAAGAGGACTGTTTGGGTGATATTTGGAGATAAGCTTGGTGATGTAGCTTGGGTCAGAGTTGTAAATGGCTTTGTATGTTATTGTTAGTGTTTTGAATTTTATTTGTTGGACAGTGGGAAGCCAGTGGACGGATTGACAGAGAGGGGTGGCGGACGCTGACCGGTTGGTAAGGTGTATGAATCTGGCAGCAGTATTTATGACAGACTGAAGAAGGGGTAGCTTGCCGAGAGAAAGGCCAATAAGGAAGGAGTTACAATAGTCAAGGCGAGAGATAACAGGGGAGTGAATAAGTTGCTTAGTGGTTTCAAAAGTTAGAAAGAGGCATATTTTGGAGATGTTACGGAGGGAAAGTCTGCAAGATTTGGACAGCAATTGGATTTGAGGCTGAAAGAACAGGTCAGAGTCCAGGGTTATACCTAGCACCCTGGCATGAGGGGAGGGACTGATGATTGTATTATTGATCTTGATGGAGAAGTCAGGGGAGGGGGAATGGGCCAGGGAAAAACTTTGAGCTCAGTTTTAGAAAGATTGAGTTTGAGAAAGTGGTGTGACATCCATGCAAATATATCAGTTAGTAATACGAGAGGAGACTGAAGGATTGAGGTGAGGTGTAGAGAGATAGATTTGTGTGTCGTCAGCATAGAAATGGCACTGCAAGCCCTGGAAGTTTATTAATTGACCAAGGGAGGAGGTTTAAATGGATAAGAGGAGGGGTCAGAGGATACAACCTTAATGTACCCTACAGAAAGTGGCGAGTAGGATACAGAGTTATAGGTAACACTGAAGGAGTGCTGTGATAGGTAGGAGGAGTACCAGGAGAGAGCAGAGTCTTGAAGGCCAAGAGAGTGGAGTTTTTTGAGGAGGAGGGGATGGTCAACAGTATCAAAGGCTGCAGAGAGGTCTAGTAGTATGAGTATGAAGTAGTGTCCGATGGTTTTAGCAGTTAGTAGATCATTAGTGAGTTACAGTAGGGCAGTTTCAGTGGAGTGTAGTAAGCAAAAGCCAGAATGTAAGGGGTCAAGAAGGTTGTTGTCAGTGAGGTAGGAGCTCAGACGGTTGTAGATTAATCGTTCTAAAATTATTGATGCAAACGGGAGCAAGGAGATGGGTCTTAAGTTGTTCAGGCTGATGGGGTCCAGTGAGGGCTTTTTAAGTATGAAGGTGATCAGGGCATGTTTTAGAGGAAAGGGAAAGGTGCCAGTAGAGAGGGAAAGATTGTAAATGTGAGTGAGGGAGAAAAGGATATAAGAAGAGGGTGAAACAAAATTCTCCTGCGCTCTGGTGTTTCGCCAAACCCAGGTAGTGTAGTTCAGTCTTAAGGCAAAGTCTATAGTCTTGCAGCCCTCCACAATGGGTGTTCATATGGCTAGAGACAGAAAGAAAAAAGGAGGGCGCACCAAACCTAGTGCATTACCACTTAAATTTTTTATTAAAAATAGAATAAAAGCAATGATCCTACTCACAAAAGGAGCTTAGGTAAGCGCTTTTCAGACAGTTAGGCTGGATCTCATGGCACCTGCCAGCAGGACTTGATGACAAGGAGGATCGAATAATACCTCAAACGTCTGGACGGCTGATGCGTTTCTGGGGTGTACCCCGTCCAGACGTTTGAGGTATTATTCGATCCTCCTTGTCATCAAGTCCTGCTGACAGGTGCCATGAGATCCAGCCTAACTGTCTGAAAAGCGCTTACCTAAGCTTCTTTTATGAGTAGGATTATTGCTTTTATTTTATTTTTAATAAAACTTTTAAGTGGTAATGCACTAGGTCGGTGCACCCTCCTTTTTTCTTTCTTTTTTTATAAGAAGAGGGTGACCATAGTAGTTGTGAGGGAACAGGATCCAAGGGACAGGTGGTAAGGCGGGCTTCTGAAAAACTTTAGCAACCTCTTCGGTAGTAGCAAGGTCAAAAGAGGAAATTTTTGAGAGTGGATTTGTACAGGATATGTTAAGTGGGATAGATGTCTGTGCAGTGGAGATTCCCCCACGATCTACATCAATATTGTTTTTGATGTGATTGGCAATCTCGTGAGCAGTGAGCAAGTTACTGGGTGGAGATGGTGGTGGAGAAAGTAGAGAGTTAAAAGTAGAGAAGAGGACTAGAGGACAAAGTATTAATGTGTGTGACAAAGTAGGCTTGTTTGGCAGCATGGAAGGAGGATTTTTTTTTTTTTTAAGAAGGCAGATTTATATTGGGTGAATGCATACTGGGATTTGGTTTTACGTCACAATCATTTCAGTGCGCGGCTATATCTCTTCAGGTTCCTGGTGTCGTCAGTCAGCCAAGTTTGTAATGTTCAGGGGTCTGATACTTTGTGTAGTGAGAGGAGCAAGAGAATCCAGTGTGTATGAAAGTGAACTGTTGTAGACAGACATGGCCAGGTCAGGGCAGGACAGGGGTGAGATTTTGTCATGGAGGTTATCAGTTGCAGAGTAGAAAAGAGAAGGATTAAAGTGGCAAAGGTTTCTGCGTGTAATTGTTTTCTGCTTGGAGGGACAGGTGGTTAGAGACAATGACATTGTGAAAGTGATGAGGTTGTGGTCAGAGAGAGGAAAGGGAGTGTTGGTGAGGTCAGGGCCAGATTAAGAACATCATGGGCCTGGTGCTGAGGATTTTGGTGGGGCCTTTTATAATTAATAAATAAATAAATAACAATGCAAACAATTTTTTGTTATAACAAATTAAATTAAAGAGAGAGGGAGGATAAGAGAGAGAGAGAGAGAAGGGAAGAGAGAGGGGTATGGGAGGGAGGATGAGAGAGAAAGTGGGGATGAGAGAGAGAGGATGCGCATGAGCATGCATGGGAATGACATCAACGCAGCCCGGCCAAGGCAAGTTACCGAAGGCACAGAACCCAGAAGGAAGACCGGGTGAAGATGGAAGTGCCTGGGCCCCGCCGGATTGATCACAACGCAGCACTGGAGGGCTCAGTCTGACAATTTAAGTGTACTCTAATGTGCTAATATGCTGTGCATTCTTGTACGTTGTGGCATAACCTACCTCAGGGCCTATAAAAAGTAGTAATGTTAGCAAAGTTTACTACCGCTTTAATATCACAGGATCCCAGGAGCCTCTCATGGGGCCCCCTACTGACCCGGTGGCCCTTGGGCAGTGCCTAAGTGTATAATTGCCAATATTTCAAAAATATTTTCAGGGACACTTTTTTTTTACCAGTGGTATATTTAGAGTAGCTGAGATCCCCTATGTTCCTTCATACATCATAATAATAATCACAAAATGAAATGAGTACTAATAATGGGCAGAACAAATATGAGGACTGAGATTTCCTTTAGTTGAACTAACAAAAGTGTGCCCATTCTAGAGCTGGTAACATTGAGGATATTCAGTATAATTTTATAGAACTGTTTTTGGTCAAACACCATACGATTACAGATTGCCTGTTTACTGAAACCATACAATGGCAGATTGTCTGCTTGCTGAGACCAGAACAATAGCCATCTAGGTGGAGGCTTGACTATGGACCTAGTTAATCGGTTGATCAAAGCTTGAAAAGATATCAGTGGTCATACACCATACAATCGCCGACAATCACCGACACTCGTCCTAATAACGTAATCCCAACCGAGTGTGTATGTGTGACTGACCGCCAGGGGAGGGCTGGCGGCCTTAGGCCTGGGGGGGCAAGTCCAGTCAAGTGGCCCATTGAACCGCCGAATCAGCTCACCATCCATGGCCCACCTGGTTTTTCAATGCAGACTCACCAGTGCCCATCAGTGCAGCCAACTCCAGTGCCCATCAATGCAGCCTGATCACTGGGGCAGGTTACATGGGGTGTATGGGGGGGAGATGAGGGGTTAGTTAGGGGTTTCAGGGTCTCTCACCTCAGCGATCTCAGCTCAGCAGGTCCTTACATGTCACGGTTTCCTGGGGGGTAACACTCCTGATCCTGGGGTCAAGTTGCAGCCAGCGCCCAGCCCTGCAGCCCTGCGTCCCAACTCACTGGCACGCCCTGCCTCTGCCTGCTTCCAAGAATCCGGTCCCAGGGAGTTGTAGTTTCCTCTGCGCTGCTGTGTTTTCCACCCACCAGAAGCTTGAGTGCGGACTACAACTCCCGGAATGCAACAGCTAGTGGTCGGCCGCCATGGCCATGCCCCCGGCCCGACTTCCTAGACCAGATTAAAAAAGAAAATGGTAGCGGGCAGAGGCTGCTGGCCATTTTGAACGTAAGTTAGGGTGGCCTGGGAGGCAATTGCCACCCTGCCCCCTGGCCCAGCCCTCCCCTGCTGACCGCAGATAGCTACATATGTCTTGAGTGTATGTCAATCATGGACCAAGTTAATCAGTTAATTGTAGCTTAAAAAGATATCAGTGGTCATACACCATACAATTGCAGATTATCTGTTTACTGAAACCATATAATGGCAAATTGTCTGTTTACTGAAACCAAAACAATGGCCATCTAAATGAAGGCTTGACTATGGACCTAGTTCATAGGTTGATCAAAGCTTATTACTCATTACTTTGTCCAATCAGGGCTCT
The DNA here is from genome assembly GCA_029206835.1 of Rana muscosa. Taxonomy (NCBI): domain Eukaryota; kingdom Metazoa; phylum Chordata; class Amphibia; order Anura; family Ranidae; genus Rana; species Rana muscosa. The sequence goes on from CM055119.1 coordinate 46,203,750, forward strand.
AATAATGCTCTGTGCCCTAATTGGTAAAGCCTTGCACCTGACCAGCGGCCAGGTGCAAGGCTTTCTCAAATTAGGGCCCTAGAATGCACTGTGCATCGCAAATTTGGGTGTTTGCTTATTGGGCGAACAGGCGATGTTTGGGCCGAACTTTTGCTCAGCCCAAACCATTCGCCCCACTCTATGCTACACATACAGAAAGAGTTTATTGAACATTGGCTTATTCCTAGGTAGTGATGAGCCGAACACCCCCGGGTTCGGTTCGCACCAGAACCCGCGAACGGACCGAAAGTTTGTACGAACATTAGAACCCTATTAAATACAATGGATGCGAACGTTCGAATTCTAAAGTGCTAATTATAACGACTATTATGCATGTTATTGTCCTAAAAAGGGTTTGGGAACCCGGGTTGTGCACCAGGGGACATGTATCAATGCAAAAAGAAGTTTTAAAAACGTTCGTTTTTCGGGAGCAGTCATTTTAATGATGCATAAAGTGAAAAAAAAGTCAAATATTCCTTTAAATATCGTACCTGGGGGGTGTCTAAAGTATGCCTGTGAAGTGCCACGTGTTTCCCGTGTTTAGAACTGTCCCTGCACAAAATGACACATCTAAAGGGAAAAAAAGCCATTTAAAACTGCTTGCGGCTTTAATGTAATGTCTGGTCCCGGTAATATGGATGAAAATCTTTAAGAAAAATGCCATAGCTACCCCATGACCCCCCCCCCTACCCCAGCCCATTACCAGCCCCTTTGGGTCTTGTATGGATATTAAGGGGAACCCCGCACATAAAATAAAAAAGGCCCTATATACTCTGAACAGCCGTATACAGGCGGTGCATACAAGACAGGGACTGTAGGTTTGTTCTTATGTAGAATCTGTTTGTAATTTTGAACAGGTACATTGTTGAAGTGTAGCTCCAGCCCAAAAATCTATTTTTAAACTTTTTGGAAAACATAGGTAAGGGTTATCACCCCTGTAACATTTGTTTTGCTGTCTGTGCCCCTGTTCAGAACATTTCACCTCACTTTCCGTCCCAATGACAACTGTTTTTGAAATGTGGTGTTTTTCTTGAAACAAGGATTGCTGATAAAGCATCAGTACAGAGGAGACACCTTTCTCCCATATTTATTCTTATAGGAGAGAATTTTCCTTCCTAGTGGTAGATTTCCTCTCACTTCCTGTTGTCTTCTTGCGTTTGCAAGTAGGAGTCGTTTGTAAGTTGGATGTTTGAAAGTAGGGACCTGCCGTATATACTCTGCAGAAATAGGCCCCTTAGTTGTTGGTGTTGGCACAACACTGTAAGCACTCACAGTTACTCTTGGTTGGTGCTGGAACGCCCTGCTGTCAACTATTATATCAGGAATTTTAATTACATATAATTGTTGAACAGTGGTAGTAAAAATTGGGCCTTTGATGGTGGTGCTGGTGCCACAACACTGTAAGCCCTGACAGTTACTCTTGGTGGGTGCAGCAATGGGCCCTGCTGTGAATTATTAGATCAAGAATTGTAATTGCATGCCCCTGTTGAACAGGGGCTGAAAAATTTGACCTTTCGTGGTGGTGGTGGTGGTGGTGGTGTTGCCACAACACTGTAAGCCCTCAGAGTTACTCTTGGTGGGTGCAGGAATGGGCCCTGCTGTGAATTATTAGATCAAGAATTGTAATTGCATGCCCCTGTTGAACAGGGGCTGAAAAATTGGGCCTTTCGTGGTGGTGATGGTGGTGGTGGTGTTGCCACAACACTGTAAGCCCTCAGAGTTACTCTTGGTGGGTGCAGGAATGGGCCCTGCTGTGAATTATTAGATCAAGAATTGTAATTACATGCCCCTTTTGAACAGGGGCTGAAAAATTGGGCCTTTCGTGGTGGTGGTGGTGGTGGCGTTGCCACAACACTGTAAGCCCTCAGAGTTACTCTTGGTGGGTGCAGCAATGGGCCCTGCTGTGAATTATTAGATCAAGAATTGTAATTGCATTCCCCTGTTGAACAGGGGCTGAAAAATTGGGCCTTTCGTGGTGGTGGTGGTGGTGTTGCCACAACACTGTAAGCCCTCAGAGTTACTCTTGGTGGGTGCAGCAATGGGCCCTGCTGTGAATTATTAGATCAAGAATTGTAATTACATGCCCCTTTTGAACAGGGGCTGAAAAATTGGGCCTTTCGTGGTGGTAGTGGTGGTGGCGTTGCCACAACACTGTAAGCCCTCAGAGTTACTCTTGGTGGGTGCAGCAATGGGCCCTGCTGTGAATTATTACATCAAGAATTGTAATTGCATGCCCCTGTTGAACAGGGGCTGAAAAATTGGGCCTTAGGCACTGGTGGCACAACACTACAACCCCTCACAGATACTGTACTTGGAGCACAGCAATGAGCCCTGTTGCAAAGTATTGCTTCAAAAATTGTAATGACACGCCCCTGTTAAACAGGGGCTGAAAAATTGGGCCTTAGGCACTGGTGCCACAACACTCCAACCCCTCACAGATACTGTACTTGGAGCACAGCAATGAGCCCTATGGCAAATTATTGCTAAAAAAATTGTAATTACACGCCCCTGTAAGACAGGGGCTGAAAAATTGGGCCTTAGCCACTGGTGGCGGCACCCATAAACAAAAATGATCTTCCAAGCTATCATCATCAATCGTATCATTGAGGACTCGGAGGAGGAGGATAGCCAGTCAACATAACAGCGCAGGCACTCAGCATCAGCATCAGTCTTGAAGGGATGTGACATGTTAAAATCAATTAGTCTGTTATATCAGCATCAGGTGTGTGGTAGCTGGTGGTGATCCAAGACTGGTTCATCTTGATGAAAGTCAGTCGATCAACCGAGTCGGTGGACAGGTGCACCCTGTGATCCGTGACAAATCCTCCAGCAGCACTGAATGTGCGTTCCGAAAGAACGCTGGATGCAGGACAGGCCAGTAGCTCAATTGCATACTGTGCAAGCTCTGGCCAGTGATCCATCCTCAAGACCCAGTAAGCCAGAGGATTTTCGGTGGGGAAGGTGTCCAAGTCTGACCTTGCCCCTAGATATTCCTGCACCATGTTTATCAGACGCTGGCGATGGTTGCTGGAACCGATCATACTTTGGGGCTGCGGACTAAAGAATTGTCTGAACGCATCGGTCAGACGGCCACCTTCCCCACCGCTCCTTCTTTGACTGGCCGAAGCCTCAGCAACTCGTTGTCCAGGACCAGGAGTTTGTAACCTCCCAGTCTCTGGGAACGCGTTGCACAGACCTTTCTGCAAGGCCTCCCGGAGTTGTCTCATCCTCTGCTCCCTCTGCGACGGTAACATAAGGTCCGCAACCTTACCCTTGTACCGTGGATCAAGGAGAGTGGCCAGCCAGTAATGGTCCCTCTCCTTGATCCGAAGAATACGAGGATCCTTCCGCAGACTTTGCAGGATCAGGGAGGCCATGCAGCGTAGGTTTGCTGAGGCATTCGCTCCGGAGTCCTCTGGGTCACTAAGGACGACATGATCCGCAGCCACCTCCTCCCAGCCACGTACAAGTCCACTGGTTTCTTGGGACTGTAAATCATCCCTAAAAGACTGCTGCTGATGATGCTGAGTGCCAGCCTCCACCTCCATGCTGACACAATCCTCCTCCTCCTCCTCCTCCTCCTCCTCCTCTTCCTGTGCAATGGGTGGGACAGAAGGAACACTGTCTGGGTAAAGGGGGCCTTGAGAGGCAAGGAAGTCCTCCTCTTCCTGCCTCTGTTCTGCCTCAAGTGCCCTGTCCATTATTCCACGCAGCGTGTGCTCCAACAGGTGGACAAGAGGTACAGTGTCACTGATGCATGCACTGTCACTGCTCACCATCCTCGTGGCCTCCTCAAATGGTGCCAGGACAGTGCATGCATCCCTGATCATGCCCCACTGGCGTGGAGAAAAAAAACCAAGCTCCCCTGACCCTGTCCTGGTGCCGTAGTCGCACAGGTACTCATTGATGGCCCTCTGCTGCGTGTGCAGCCGCTGCAGCATGGCCAACGTTGAGTTCCACCTGGTGGGCATGTCACATATAAGGCGGTTCTTGGGCAGGTTCAACTCCTTTTGCAGCTCAGCCAGGCGAGCACTGGCATTATAAGATCTGCGGAAATGCACACAGACTTTCCTGGCCTGCCTCAGGACATCCTGTAAGCCCGGGTACCTGCCCAAGAACCGCTGCACCACCAGGTTAAGGACGTGAGCCACACAGGGCACATGGGTCAGTTGTCCCTGTCGGAGGGCGGAGAGGAGGTTGGTGCCATTGTCGCAAACCACCATTCCTGGCTTAAGCTGGCGTGGCGTCAACCACCTCTCGGCCTGGCCCTGCAGAGCAGACAGGACCTCTGCCCCAGTGTGGCTTCTGTCCCCCAAACACACCAGCGCAAGCACGGCATGGCATCTTTTTGCCTGCGTACTTGCGTAGCCCCTTGAACGCCTACGGAGCACCGCTGGTTCCGAGGACAAACCACAGGAAGAGGCCATGGAGGAAGAAGAAGAGGAGGGGGTGGAGGAGAGAGGTGTGTCACAACCAGTAGTAGCATTTTGGAGGCGTGGCGGTGGAACAACCTCCAACACTACTGCACCTTGTCCTGCATCCTTCCCAGCTGCCAAAAGAGTGACCCAATGGGCCGTGAAAGAAAGGTAACGTCCCTGTCCATGCCTGCTGGACCATGAGTCAGCGGTAATATGCACCTTACCGCTGACCGCCCTGTCCAGCGAGGCCAAGACATTGCCTTCCACATGCCGGTAGAGAGCCGGAATAGCCTTCCGTGAGAAAAAGTGGCGTTTGGGAACCTGCCACTGAGGAACCGCACATTGCACAAACTCACGGAAGGGGGCCGAGTCTACCAACTGAAAAGGCAGCAGTTGAAGCGCTAGCAATTTAGCCAAGCTAGCATTCAACCGCTGGGCATGTGGATGGCTGGGAGTGAACTTCTTTCGACGGTCCAGCAGCTGGGGCAGGGAAATTTGCCTGCTAGAATCGGACGTCGGTGTACTGCTAGCAGAGTGGCCGCAAGTACTTGGCTGTGACACACCTAATTCTACACCTTCATTCCTCTCAGTGCATGTTTCAGAGAGGACTGAAGTTATAGTGGGGTTGGAGATCCCAGCTGATGCGGTGCAAGGAGAGGTCCGCTTTGTTCTTTGGTGTGGGTCTTTGAGGTAGGCTTGCCAACGAGCTGCATGGCAGGTCAACATATGTCTGGTCAGGCATGTGGTACCCAAGCGGCTGATGTTTTGGCCACGCGATATACGCTTGAGACATATGTTGCAAACAGCAGCTGTGCGATCTGATGCACTAGCCTCAAAAAAGGCCCACACCAAAGAACTTTTTGAATGACGGGCAGAGGCAGCGCCCTGCACAGGCGGAGCTCTGCGGTGTGATTCCGTCGGTGTACTGCCCTTATGCTGGCCACCAAAGGGCATCCTGCCTCGTTGGAGATGTGCCTCCTCCTCATCCTCCTCCTCCTCCTCTCTCCTATTAGGCACCCACGTGGAGTCAGTGACCTCATCATCACCTCCCTCCTCATCACTGGAGCCAATCTGGCAGTATGCTGCAGCTGCTGGAACATGACTGCCAGATTGGTGTCCTTCTTGAGCATCCCCTCTGTCTGCTCTCACGCTACTGCCTTCCTCTAGCTGTGTTTCATCATCAGACCCTTCGAAACGCTGGGCATCCTCCTGGAGCATGTACCCAACACTGTGCTCAAACAGTTCGGGGGACTCCTCAGGAGGAGGACATGGTGGGTCTAGGGAAGGAGTGACTGATGATGAGTCTGACATTGATACCAGGGAAGAGGACGCTTTGGCAGCTGCTTTTCCAGTACCCTGAGCCTGGGTGAGAGAGGATGAGGAGGAGGAGGAGGGCTTGGTCATCCACTCTACCAAGTCTTCGGCATGATGTGGCTCAACATGTCCAGCTGCCGAAAAGAAGGACAAGCGTGTCCCATGGCCATGTGCTGATGACAATGCACCGCGTCCACGACCAGCACTGTTGCCCCCAGACACAGAGCCTGCTTGCCCTCTTTTATTGCCTCCTGACTGTCTGCCTCTCCTTGTTTGCCTTCCAGACATTCTAATAGATGGCCTGCAGGGAGATGGGAAAAAAACAATAAGGGCTACCTTCAGGTGTCCTTCTCTGTCCCTTTACTTAAGGATTTCTAAATATGGTTGAGGATGATTGCTTTTGCACAGAATAACACAACGACAATTTCCCTGACTGTCCAAAAAAACAAGGATTTCAAAGATGGTTGATGAGGAATGCTTTAGCACACTATAGCACAAGGAGAATTCCCTCACTGTCCTTCCCTGTCCCTAGAAACAAGGATTCGCACAGTAAAAGACACTGACACTCTCCCTACCTATAGTTTTCTGTCCCTAGAAAAAATGTTTTTTTAAAGCACACTATAGCACAAGGAGAATTTCACTCACTTTCCTTCTTTGTCCCTAGAAACAAGGATTATCACAGTGAAAGAAACTGACACTCTTCCTTCCTATAGTTTTCTGTCCCTAGAAAAAATGTTTTTTTAAAGCACACTATAGCACAAGGAGAATTTCACTCACTTTCCTTCTTTGTCCCTAGAAACAAGGATTATCACAGTGAAAGAAACTGACACTCTCCCTACCTATAGTTTTCTGTCCCTAGAAAAAATGTTTTTTTAAAGCACACTATAGCACAAGGAGAATTTCACTCACTTTCCTTCTTTGTCCCTAGAAACAAGGATTATCACAGTGAAAGAAACTGACACTCTTCCTTCCTATAGTTTTCTGTCCCTAGAAAAAATGTTTTTTTAAAGCACACTATAGCACAAGGAGAATTCCCTCACTGTCCTTCCCTGTCCCTAGAAACAAGGATTCGCACAGTAAAACACACTGACACTCTCCCTACCTATAGTTTTCTGTCCCTAGAAAAAATGTTTTTTTAAAGCACACTATAGCACAAGGAGAATTCCCTCACTGTCCTTCCCTGTCCCTAGAAACAAGGATTCGCACAGTAAAACACACTGACACTCTCCCTACCTATAGTTTTCTGTCCCTAGAAAAAATGTTTTTTTAAAGCACACTATAGCACAAGAAGAATTCCCTCACTGTCCTTCCCTGTCCCTAGAAACAAGGATTCGCACGGTAAAAGACACTGACACTCTCCCTACCTATAGTTTTCTGTCCCTAGAAAAAATGTTTTTTTAAAGCACACTATAGCACAAGGAGAATTTCACTCACTTTCCTTCTTTGTCCCTAGAAACAAGGATTATCACAGTGAAAGAAACTGACACTCTCCCTACCTATAGTTTTCTGTCCCTAGAAAAAATGTTTTTTTAAAGCACACTATAGCACAAGGAGAATTTCACTCACTTTCCTTCTTTGTCCCTAGAAACAAGGATTATCACAGTGAAAGAAACTGACACTCTTCCTTCCTATAGTTTTCTGTCCCTAGAAAAAAATGTTTTTTTAAAGCACACTATAGCACAAGGAGAATTCCCTCACTGTCCTTCCCTGTCCCTAGAAACAAGGATTCGCACAGTAAAACACACTGACACTCTCCCTACCTATAGTTTTCTGTCCCTAGAAAAAATGTTTTTTTAAAGCACACTATAGCACAAGGAGAATTCCCTCACTGTCCTTCCCTGTCCCTAGAAACAAGGATTCGCACAGTAAAACACACTGACACTCTCCCTACCTATAGTTTTCTGTCCCTAGAAAAAATGTTTTTTTAAAGCACACTATAGCACAAGGAGAATTTCACTCACTTTCCTTCTTTGTCCCTAGAAACAAGGATTATCACAGTGAAAGAAACTGACACTCTCCCTACCTATAGTTTTCTGTCCCTAGAAAAAATGTTTTTTTAAAGCACAGTATAGCACAAGGAGAATTTCACTCACTTTCCTTCTTTGTCCCTAGAAACAAGGATTATCACAGTGAAAGAAACTGACACTCTTCCTTCCTATAGTTTTCTGTCCCTAGAATTTTTTTTTTTTTAAAGCACACTATAGCACAAGGAGAATTCCCTCACTGTCCTTCCCTGTCCCTAGAAACAAGGATTCACACAGTAAAAGACAATGACACTCTCCCTACCTATAGTTTTCTGTCCCTAGAAAAAATGTTTTTTTAAAGCACACTATAGCACAAGGAGAATTTCACTCACTTTCCTTCTTTGTCCCTATAAACAAGGATTATCACAGTGAAAGAAACTGACACTCTTCCTACCTATAGTTTTCTGTCCCTAGAAAAAATGTTTTTTTAAAGCACACTATAGCACAAGGAGAATTCCCTCACTGTCCGTCCCTGTCCCTAGAAACAAGGATTCGCACAGTAAAAGACACTGACACTCTCCCTACCTATAGTTTTCTGTCCCTAGAAAAAATGTTTTTTTAAAGCACACTATAGCACAAGGAGAATTTCACTCACTTTCCTTCTTTGTCCCTAGAAACAAGGATTATCACAGTGAAAGAAACTGACACTCTTCCTTCCTATAGTTTTCTGTCCCTAGAAAAAATGTTTTTTTAAAGCACACTATAGCACAAGGAGAATTCCCTCACTGTTTTTCCCTGTCCCTAGAAACAAGGATTCGCACAGTAAAACACACTGACACTCTCCCTACCTATAGTTTTCTGTCCCTAGAAAAAATGTTTTTTTAAAGCACACTATAGCACAAGGAGAATTCCCTCACTGTCCTTCCCTGTCCCTAGAAACAAGGATTCGCACAGTAAAACACACTGACACTCTCCCTACCTATAGTTTTCTGTCCCTAGAAAAAATGTTTTTTTAAAGCACACTATAGCACAAGGAGAATTCCCTCACTGTCCTTCCCTGTCCCTAGAAACAAGGATTCGCACAGTAAAACACACTGACACTCTCCCTACCTATAGTTTTCTGTCCCTAGAAAAAATGTTTTTTTAAAGCACACTATAGCACAAGGAGAATTTCACTCACTTTCCTTCTTTGTCCCTAGAAACAAGGATTATCACAGTGAAAGAAACTGACACTCTCCCTACCTATAGTTTTCTGTCCCTAGAAAAAATGTTTTTTTAAAGCACACTATAGCACAAGGAGAATTTCACTCACTTTCCTTCTTTGTCCCTAGAAACAAGGATTATCACAGTGAAAGAAACTGACACTCTTCCTTCCTATAGTTTTCTGTCCCTAGAAAAAAATGTTTTTTTAAAGCACACTATAGCACAAGGAGAATTCCCTCACTGTCCTTCCCTGTCCCTAGAAACAAGGATTCGCACAGTAAAACACACTGACACTCTCCCTACCTATAGTTTTCTGTCCCTAGAAAAAATGTTTTTTTAAAGCACACTATAGCACAAGGAGAATTCCCTCACTGTCCTTCCCTGTCCCTAGAAACAAGGATTCGCACAGTAAAACACACTGACACTATCCCTACCTATAGTTTTCTGTCCCTAGAAAAAATGTTTTTTTAAAGCACACTATAGCACAAGGAGAATTTCACTCACTTTCCTTCTTTGTCCCTAGAAACAAAGATTATCACAGTGAAAGAAACTGACACTCTTCCTTCCTATAGTTTTCTGTCCCTAGAAAAAATGTTTTTTTAAAGCACACTATAGCACAAGGAGAATTCCCTCACTGTTTTTCCCTGTCCCTAGAAACAAGGATTCGCACAGTAAAACACACTGACACTCTCCCTACTTATAGTTTTCTGTCCCTAGAAAAAATGTTTTTTTAAAGCACACTATAGCACAAGGAGAATTCCCTCACTGTCCTTCCCTGTCCCTAGAAACAAGGATTCGCACAGTAAAAGACACTGACACTCTCCCTACCTATAGTTTTCTGTCCCTAGAAAAAATGTTTTTTTAAAGCACACTATAGCACAAGGAGAATTTCACTCACTTTCCTTCTTTGTCCCTAGAAACAAGGATTATCACAGTGAAAGAAACTGACACTCTCCCTACCTATAGTTTTCTGTCCCTAGAAAAAATGTTTTTTTAAAGCACACTATAGCACAAGGAGAATTCCCTCACTGTCCTTCCCTGTCCCTAGAAACAAGGATTCGCACAGTAAAACACACTGACACTCTCCCTACCTATAGTTTTCTGTCCCTAGAAAAAATGTTTTTTTAAAGCACACTATAGCACAAGGAGAATTCCCTCACTGTCCTTCCCTGTCCCTAGAAACAAGGATTCGCACAGTAAAACACACTGACACTCTCCCTACCTATCCTTCTCTTTCCCTAAACTAAAGGAATCCAGGTTAAGCAAGAAAAAAATAAATGTCACTGTCCCTGCCTATGTTTCTCTTTCCCTGCTCCGGAACACACTACACTAGGCCGCCGTGCTGGCGGCCTTTTATAGTGTGGGGCGTGTACTAAACACCCTCAGCAATAATTGGCCACAGGCATCCTGCCTGTGGCCAATCATTGCTCTCCTCGCTGCCGGCGCTGTGATTGGCCAAGCATGCGGGGTCACAGTGCATGCTTGGCCAATCACAGCGCCTGGATGACACTGCGATGGCGTAGTGCATTGTGGGCCGTTCGCGTCACTCGAATTTGGCGCGAACGGCCCAAATCGTTCGATCTTCGTCGAACGATCGAACAGCCGATGTTCGAGTCGAACGTATGTTCGACTCGAACACCGAGCTCATCCCTATTCCTAGGTAACTCTCAGGCCTTCCCCTTAGTTAACATCTTGGATTATGCCCCACGTAATGTATCTGACCACTCCCCCTTGTGGATGAAAGTGAATATGCTGGGACCTCTTAAATCTAAGCTATGCAAGATGAACCCTTTTTTTACTTTCTTTATTTCCAGAAAAATACTCTGTACTAGGGATGAGCCGAACACCCCCGGGTTCGGTTCGCACCAGAACCTTCGAACGGACCGAAAGTTCGCGCGAATTTTCGAGCCCTATTCGTTATAATGGACGCGAACGTTCGAAATCAAAATTGCTAATTACAACGGCCAATATGCATGTTAATGTCATAAAACAGGTTTGGGGACCCGGGTCCTGCCCCAGGGGACATATATCAATGCAAAAAGAAATTTTAAAAACTAAAGTTTTTTCGGGAGCAGTCATTTTAATGATGCATAAAGTGAAAAAAAAAAAGTGAAATTTTCCTTTAAATATGGTACCTGGGGGGTGTCTAAAGAATGCCTGTGAAGTGGCATGTGTTTCCCTTGTTTAGAACTGTCCTTGCACAAAATGACATTTGTAAAGGAAAAAAAGAAGCCATTTAAAACCACTTGCGGCTTTAATGTCATGTCTTGTCCTGGCCGCCATATGGCTGAAAATCCTTGAGAAAAATGGCATGGCTACCCCATCACCCCCCCCCCCCCACCCCAGCCCCTTTGGGTCTTGTATGGATACTAAGGGGGACCCCGCACCCAAAATAAAACCCTATACCTACAACCCTATATACTCTGAACAGCAGTATATAGGTGGTGCAAACAAGACATGGACTGTAGGTTTGTTCTTAAGTAGAATCTGAACAGGTACATTATGAAGTGTAGCTACATCCCAAAAAAATCAATTTTTAAGCTTTTTGGAGAACATAGGGAGGGGTTATCACCCCTGTAACATTTGCTGTCTTTGCACATCTGTTCAGAACATGTCACCTCACTTTCCGTCCCAATGACAAATGTTTTTGGAAAAGTGGGGTTTTAATTGAAACAAGGATTGGTGATAAAGCATCAGTAGAGAGGAGATACCTTTTTCCCAAATTAAATCTAACAGGATAGAATTTTCCTTCCTAGGGGTAGATTTCCTCTCACTTCCTGTTTTCTCTTGCCGTTTGCAAGTAGGAGTCGTTTGTAAGTTGGATGTTTGAAAGTAGGGGCCTGCCGTATATACTCTGCAGAAATTTGCCCTATTAGATGTTGGTGTAGCCACAAGACTGGTGGGCACAGGAATGGGCCCTGCTGTGAGTTAATAGATCAAGATTTGTACTTGCATGCACCTGTTGAAAAGGGCAAAAAAATTGGGCCTTTGGTGGTGGTGGTGGTGGTGGTGGACGGTGTTGCCACAAGACTGTAAGCCCTCACAGTTACTCTTGGTGGGTGCAGGAATGGGCCCTGCTGTGAGTTATTAGATCAAGATTTGTAATTGCATGCACCTGTTGAACAGGGCAGAAAAATTGGGCCTTTGGTGGTGGTGGTGGTGGTGGACGGTGTTGCCACAAGACTGTAGGCCCTCATAGTTACTCTTGGTGGGCGCAGGAATGGGCCCTGCTGTGAACTATTAGATCAAGATTTGTAATTACACGCCCCTGTTAAACAGGGGCTGAAAAATTGTGCCTTAGGCATTGGTGCTGGTGCCACAACACTGCAACCCCTCACAGATACTGTACTTGGAGCACAGCAGTCACACCTGTTGCGAAGCATCTTTTTAAAAAATTGTAATTACACGCCCCTGTTATACAGGGGCTGAAAAATTGTGCCTTAGGCACTGGTGCTGGTGCCACAACACTGCAACCCCTCACAGATACTGTACTCTGAGCACAGCAATGAGACCTGTTGCAAAGCATTGCCTAAAAATTGTAATTACACGCCCCAACAGGGGCTGAAAAATTGTGCCTTAGGCACTGGTGCTGGTGCCACAACACTGCAACCCCTCACAGATACTGTACTCTGAGCACAGCAGTCAGACCTGTTGCGAAGCATCTTTTTAAAAAATTGTAATTACACGCCCCTGTTATACAGGGGCTGAAAAATTGTGCCTTAGGCACTGGTGTGGTGGCATGGATCATTGAGGAGGAGGAAGAGGATAGTCAGTGAACATAACAGGACAGTCACTCAGCATCAGCATAGGCAGTCTTGAAGGGATGTGACATTATAAATTATTCCGTTATATCCGCTTCAGGTGTCTGGTAGCTGGTGGTGATCCAAGACTGATTCATTTTTATGAAGGTCAGTCGATCAACCGAGTCGGTGGACAGGCGCACCCTATGATCGGTGACAAATCCTCCAGCAGCACTGAATGTGCGTTCGGAAAGAACGCTGGATGCAGGACAGGCCAGTAGCTCAATTGCATACTGTGCAAGCTCTGGCCAGTGATCCATCCTCAGGACCCAGTAAGCCAGAGGATTTTCGGTGGGAAAGGTGTCCAAGTCTGACCTTGCCCCTAGGTATTCCTGCACCATGTATATCAGACGCTGGCGATGGTTGCTGGAACCGATCATACCTTGGGGCTGCGGACTAAAAAATTGTCTGAACGCATCGGTCAGACGTCCACCTTCCCCACCGCTCCTTCTGCTACTGACCGAAGCCTCAGCAACTCGTCGTCCAGGACCAGGAGTTTGTAACCTCCCAGTTTCTGGGAACGCGTTGCACAGACCTTTCTGCAAGGCCTCCCTGAGATGTCTCATCCTCTGCTCCCTCTGCGACGGCAAGATAAGGTCCGCAACCTTACCCTTGTACCGTGGATCAAGGAGAGTGGCCAGCCAGTAATGGTCACTCTCCTTGATCCGAAGAACACGAGGATCCTTCCGCAGGCTTTGCAGGATCAGGGAGGCCATGCAGCGTAGGTTAGCTGAGGCATTCGGTCCGGAGTCTTCTGGGTCACTGAGGATGACATGATCGCCAGCCACCTCCTCCCAGCCACGTACAAGTCCACTGGTTTGTTGGGACTGTACATCATCCCTAAAAGACTGCTGCTGCTGATGCTGAGTGCCAGGCTCCACCTCCATGCTCACACAATCCTCCTCCTCCTCCTCCTCCTCCTCCTCTTCCTGTGTGATGGGTGGGACAGAAGGAACATTGTCTGGATAAAGGGGGCCTTGAGAGACAAGGAAGTCCTCCTCTTCCTGCCTCTGTTCTGCCTCAAGTGCCCTGTCCATTATCCCACGCAGCGTATGCTCCAACAGGTGGACAAGAGGTACAGTGTCACTGATGCATGCACTGTCACTGCTCACCATCCTCGTGGCCTCCTCAAATGGTGAGAGGACAGTGCATGCATCCCTGATCATGCTCCACTGGCGTGGGGAAAAAAAGCCAAGCTCCCCTGACCCTGTCCTGGTGCCGTAGTCGCAAAGGTACTCATTGATGGCCCTCTGCTGCGTGTGCAGTCGCTGCAGCATGGCCAACGTTGAGTTCCACCTGGTGGGCATGTCACATATTAGGCGGTTCTTGGGCAGGTTCAGCTCCTTTTGCAGCTCAGTCAGCCGAGCACTGGCATTATAAGATCGGCGGAAATGCACACAGACTTTCCTGGCCTGCCTCAGGACATCCTGTAAGCCTGGGAACCTGCCCAAGAACCGCTGCACCACCAGGTTGAGGACGTGAGCCATACAGGGCACATGGGTGAGCTGCCCCTGTCGCAGGGCGGAGAGGAGGTTGGTGCCATTATCAGAAACGACCATTCCTGGCTTAAGCTGGCGTGGCGTCAACCACCTCTCGGCCTGCCCCTGCAGAGCTGCCAGAACCTCTGGCCCAGTGTGGCTCCTGTCCCCCAAACACACCAGCGCAAGCACGGCATGGCATCTTTTTGCCTGCGTACTCGCGTAGCCCCTTGTACGCCTATGGAGCACCGCTGGTTCCGAGGACAGAGCACTCGAAGAGGACATGGAGGAAGAAGAAGAGGAGGGGGTGGAGGAGAGAGGTGTGTCACAACCAGTAGTAGCATTTTGGAGGCGTGGTGGCGGAACAACCTCCAACACTACTGCACCTTGTCCTGCATCCCTCCCAGCTGCCAATAGAGTGACCCAATGGGCCGTGAAAGAAAGATAACGTCCCTGTCCATGCCTGCTGGACCATGAGTCAGCGGTAATATGCACCTTACCGCTGACCGCCCTGTCCAGCGAGGCATGGACATTGCCTTCCACATGCCAGTAGAGAGACGGAATCGCCTTCCGTGAGAAAAAGTGGCGTTTGGGAACCTGCCACTGAGGAACCGCACATTGAACAAACTCACGGAAGGGGGCCGAGTCTATCAACTGAAAAGGCAGCAGTTGAAGTGCTAGCAATTTAGCCAAGCTAGCATTCAACCGCTGGGCATGTGGATGGCTGGGAGTATACTTCTTTCGACGGTCCAGCAGCTGGGGCAGGGAAATTTGCCTGCTACAATCGGACGTCGGTGTACTGCAAGTACTTGGTTGTGACACACCTAATTCTACACCCTCAGTCCTCTCAGAGCAGCTTTCAGAGAGGACTGAAGATATAGTGGGGATGGAGATCCCAGCTGATGAGGAGCAAGGAGAGGTCCGCTTTGTTCTTTGGTGTGGGTCTTTTATGTGTGCTTGCCAACGAGCTGCATGGCAGGTCGACATATGTCTGCTCATGCTTGTGGTGCCCAAGCGGCTGATGTTTTGGCCACGCGAGATACGCTTGAGACAAATATTGCAAATAGCAGTGGTGCGATCTGATGCACTCGTCTCAAAAAAGGCCCACACCAAAGAACTTTTGTGATAACGTGCAGAGGCAGCGCCCTGCACAGGCGGAGCTCTGCGGTGTGGTACAGTTGCTGTGCTGGCCTCTAGCTGGCCTCCAGGGGGCATCCTGCCTCGTTGGACATGTGACGCTGCATCCTCCTCCTCCTCCTCCTCTCTCCCTTCAGGCACCCACGTGGAGTCAGTGACCTCATCATCCCCTCCCTCTTCACCACTAGAGCAAACCTGGCAGTAAGCTGCAGCTGGTGGAACACTACTGCCAGATTGCTGTCCTTCAGCATCCCCTCTCTCTGCGCGCACACTACTGACTTCCTCAAGCTGGGTATCATCATCCGAGCCTTCGAATCGTTGGGCATCCTCCTGGAGCATGTACCCAACACTGTGCTCAAACAGTTCGGGGGACTCCTCAGGAGGACATGGTGGGTCTAGGGAAGGGGTGGCTGATGATGCCATTGAGTACGCGTTGGCAGCTGCTCTGCCAGTACCCTGAGCCTGGGTGAGAGAGGATGAGGAGGATGAGGAGGGCTTGGTCATCCATTCTACCAAGCCTTCGGCATGATGCGGCTCCACATGTCCAGCTGCCGAAAACAAAGACAAGCGTGTCCCATGGCCACGTGCTGATGACGATGCACGACCACGTCCACGGCCAGCACTGTTGTCTCTAGAAACAGAGCCTGCCTGCCCTGTGTTCTTGCCTCGGCACGCTCTGCCTCTCCTTGGCGGTCTTCCAGCCATTGTAGTCGGTAGTGTATATAGTATAAAAAATAGAACTCCTATGTGTGCTCACAACACACTGTAGGTCCTATGGGTGCTGACACTAACACACTATAGGTACTATGTGTGCTGCTGACAAGAAAATATAGGAGCTCTGTTTGCTGCCACTAACACACTAGAAGTCCTATTGGTGCTTCTGAGATGAAAATATAGGAGCTCTGTGTGATGCCACTAACACACTAGAAGTCCTATGGGTGCTGCTGAGAAGAAAATATAGGAGCTCTGTGTGATGCCACTAACACACTAGAAGTCCTATGGGTGCTTCTGAGATGAAAATATAGGAACTCTGTGTGATACCACTAACACACTAGAAGTCCTATGGGTGCTTCTGAGAAGAAAATATAGGAGCTCTGTTTGCTGCCACTAACACACTAGAAGTCCTATGGGTGCTGCTGAGAAGAAAATATAGGAGCTATGTGTGATGCCACTAACACACTAGAAGTCCTATGGGTGCTTCTGAGATGAAAATATAGGAGCTCTGTGTGATGCCACTAACACACTAGAAGTCCTATGGGTGCTGCTGAGAAGAAAATATAGGAGCTCTGTTTGCTGCCACTAACACACTAGAAGTCCTATGGGTGCTGCTGAGAAGAAAATATAGGAGCTCTGTGTGATGCCACTAACACACTAGAAGTCCTATGGGTGCTTCTGAGATGAAAATATAGGAGCTCTGTGTGATGCCACTAACACACTAGAAGTCCTATGGGTGCTGCTGAGAAGAAAATATAGGAGCTCTGTGTGATGCCACTAACACACTAGAAGTCCTATGGGTGCTTCTGAGATGAAAATATAGGAACTCTGTGTGATGCCACTAACACACTAGAAGTCCTATGGGTGCTGCTGAGAAGAAAATATAGGAGCTCTGTTTGCTGCCACTAACACACTAGAAGTCCTATGGGTGCTTCTGAGAAGAAAATATAGGAGCTCTGTGTGATGCCACTAACACACTAGAAGTCCTATGGGTGCTGCTGAGAAGAAAATATAGGAGCTCTGTGTGATGCCACTAACACACTAGAAGTCCTATGGGTGCTGCTGAGAAGAAAATATAGGAGCTCTGTGTGATGCCACTAACACACTAGAAGTCCTATGGGTGCTTCTGAGATGAAAATATAGGAACTCTGTGTGATGCCACTAACACACTAGAAGTCCTATGGGTGCTGCTGAGAAGAAAATATAGGAGCTCTGTTTGCTGCCACTAACACACTAGAAGTCCTATGGGTGCTGCTGAGAAGAAAATATAGGAGCTCTGTGTGATGCCACTAACACACTAGAAGTCCTATGGGTGCTTCTGAGATGAAAATATAGGAACTCTGTGTGATGCCACTAACACACTAGAAGTCCTATGGGTGCTGCTGAGAAGAAAATATAGGAGCTCTGTTTGCTGCCACTAACACACTAGAAGTCCTATGGGTGCTGCTGAGAAGAAAATATAGGAGCTCTGTGTGATGCCACTAACACACTAGAAGTCCTATGGGTGCTTCTGAGATGAAAATATAGGAGCTCTGTGTGATGCCACTAACACACTAGAAGTCCTATGGGTGCTGCTGAGAAGAAAATATAGGAGCTATGTGTGATGCCACTAACACACTAGAAGTCCTATGGGTGCTTCTGAGATGAAAATATAGGAGCTCTGTGTGATGCCACTAACACACTAGAAGTCCTATGGGTGCTTCTGAGATGAAAATATAGGAGCTCTGTGTGATGCCACTAACACACTAGAAGTCCTATGGGTGCTTCTGAGATGAAAATATAGGAGCTCTGTTTGCTGCCACTAACACACTAGAAGTCCTATGGGTGCTGCTGAGAAGAAAATATAGGAGCTCTGTGTGATGCCACTAACACACTAGAAGTCCTATGGGTGCTGCTGAGAAGAAAATATAGGAGCTCTGTTTGCTGCCACTAACACACTAGAAGTCCTATGGGTGCTGCTGAGAAGAAAATATAGGAGCTCTGGGTGATGCCACTAACACACTAGAAGTCCTATGGGTGCTTCTGAGATGAAAATATAGGAGCTCTGTGTGATGCCACTAACACACTAGAAGTCCTATGGGTGCTGCTGAGAAGAAAATATAGGAGCTCTGTGTGATGCCACTAACACACTAGAAGTCCTATGGGTGCTTCTGAGATGAAAATATAGGAACTCTGTGTGATGCCACTAACACACTAGAAGTCCTATGGGTGCTGCTGAGAAGAAAATATAGGAGCTCTGTTTGCTGCCACTAACACACTAGAAGTCCTATAGGTGCTTCTGAGAAGAAAATATAGTAGCTCTGTGTGATGCCACTAACACACTAGAAGTCCTATGGGTGCTTCTGAGATGAAAATATAGGAACTCTGTGTGATGCCACTAACACATTAGAAGTCCTATGGGTGCTGCTAAGAAGAAAATATAGGAGCTCTGTTTGCTGCCACTAACACACTAGAAGTCCTATGGGTGCTTCTGAGAAGAAAATATAGGAGCTCTGTGTGATGCCACTAACACACTAGAAGTCCTATGGGTGCTTCTGAGATGAAAATATAGGAACTCTGTGTGATGCCACTAACACATTAGAAGTCCTATGGGTGCTGCTGAGAAGAAAATATAGGAGCTCTGTTTGCTGCCACTAACACACTAGAAGTCCTATGGGTGCTGCTGAGAAGAAAATATAGGAGCTCTGTGTGATGCCACTAACACACTAGAAGTCCTATGGGTGCTGCTGAGAAGAAAATATAGGAGCTCTGTTTGCTGCCACTAACACACTAGAAGTCCTATGGGTGCTTCTGAGATGAAAATATAGGAGCTCTGTGTGATGCCACTAACACACTAGAAGTCCTATGGGTGCTGCTGAGAAGAAAATATAGGAGCTCTGTTTGCTGCCACTAACACACTAGAAGTCCTATGGGTGCTGCTGAGAAGAAAATATAGGAGCTCTGTGTGATGCCACTAACACACTAGAAGTCCTATGGGTGCTGCTGAGAAGAAAATATAGGAGCTCTGTTTGCTGCCACTAACACACTAGAAGTCCTATGGGTGCTGCTGAGAAGAAAATATAGGAGCTCTGTGTGATGCCACTAACACACTAGAAGTCCTATGGGTGCTTCTGAGATGAAAATATAGGAGCTCTGTGTGATGCCACTAACACACTAGAAGTCCTATGGGTGCTGCTGAGAAGAAAATATAGGAGCTCTGTGTGATGCCACTAACACACTAGAAGTCCTATGGGTGCTTCTGAGATGAAAATATAGGAACTCTGTGTGATGCCACTAACACACTAGAAGTCCTATGGGTGCTGCTGAGAAGAAAATATAGGAGCTCTGTTTGCTGCCACTAACACACTAGAAGTCCTATGGGTGCTTCTGAGAAGAAAATATAGGAGCTCTGTGTGATGCCACTAACACACTAGAAGTCCTATGGGTGCTTCTGAGATGAAAATATAGGAACTCTGTGTGATGCCACTAACACATTAGAAGTCCTATGGGTGCTGCTAAGAAGAAAATATAGGAGCTCTGTTTGCTGCCACTAACACACTAGAAGTCCTATGGGTGCTTCTGAGAAGAAAATATAGGAGCTCTGTGTGATGCCACTAACACACTAGAAGTCCTATGGGTGCTTCTGAGATGAAAATATAGGAACTCTGTGTGATGCCACTAACACATTAGAAGTCCTATGGGTGCTGCTGAGAAGAAAATATAGGAGCTCTGTTTGCTGCCACTAACACACTAGAAGTCCTATGGGTGCTGCTGAGAAGAAAATATAGGAGCTCTGTGTGATGCCACTAACACACTAGAAGTCCTATGGGTGCTGCTGAGAAGAAAATATAGGAGCTCTGTTTGCTGCCACTAACACACTAGAAGTCCTATGGGTGCTGCTGAGAAGAAAATATAGGAGCTCTGTTTGCTGCCACTAACACACTAGAAGTCCTATGGGTGCTGCTGAGATGAAAATATAGGAACTCTGTGTGATGCCACTAACACACTAGAAGTCCTATGGGTGCTGCTGAGAAGAAAATATAGGAGCTCTGTTTGCTGCCACTAACACACTAGAAGTCCTATGGGTGCTGCTGAGAAGAAAATATAGGAGCTCTGTTTGCTGCCACTAACACACTAGAAGTCCTATGGGTGCTGTTGGGGTGCAATGCTGTGCTAACAGCACTGCGGTTGGTACTACTGCAATACTGTACTAACAGTAAGCACGCACCAGACTAATCCCCAGCAGCAGCTAATAACACGCTAACTGTGCAATCAGCAGCAATGAACGATCAATGACTTAGGTAGCAATGGTTTAGCAAAGAAATAGCCAATGGTTTAGCAAAGAAGAGCAAATCTTTCAGTATCAAGCAAAGACAGAATCAGCAGACTGATCTCTCCTAAAGCCGGAACTCATGTGACCGGGGCCGATGGCGTGGCGGCCTTTTAAATGGTGGGGCATGTACTAAAGCCCCTGAGCTGTAATTGGCTACAGGCGTCCTGCCTGTAGCCAATTATTGCTCTCCGAGTTTCGGGCGCTGTGATTGGCCAAGCATGCGGGGTCACAGTGCATGCTTGGCCAATCATCAGCCAGCAATGCACTGCGCCGGCCGCGCCGGCCGCAATGCATTGCGGGGCCGCTCGCATCACACGAATGTGATGCGAACGGCCCAAATAGTTCTGGGCTCGACGAGCGAGCGAACGCCCGGTGCTCGATTCGAACATGGGTTCGAATCGAGCACCGGGCCCATCCCTACTCTGTACATGACTCCCTACAATTATTTTTGCAGCATAAACAAGGCTTGCCAACGCTGGCATTGTTTGGGATGCTTTAAAGGCTTACCTTAGTGGTCTGATCATTAAACAAATATATTTCATAAAAATTAATACAAATTCATGGGAAACACAGGTTTTGAACTTAGCTAAATGTGCAGAGGAAAATACACATTTTTTTTTTTTGTATGCAGCAAGAAAAATTGATTAGGGGGGAAAACATTGGAGATCTTATAGCAGTGATAGTCAAATTTCAGCAGGGGTCTCTCAAACATAGACACCATTAATGACGGTAGCAGGTCTTTCACATACAAATGCAAATTTCTAATCATTTTCACCAGTTTTTACGAAATCTCTATTCTTCTAAGGTTGTGCCTACCTCAGAGGAACTTTTGAAGTTCCTCGACCAGTGTTCACTATCCAAGGTAAATGCCCAAGATCCTAAAGAGGTTGTAAAGGCTCAAAGTTTTTTGAATAGAATGCGTGAAAATAAAAAACCTTCTCATTGCAGCATCCCCCCCCAAGCCCCCCTAATACTTACATAAGCCCCATCTTGTTCCAGCAATGTGCACGAGAGCCTCGGCTCTGCAGGGACTCTGCCTCCTCATTGAGACAGCAGTGGCAGCCATTGGCTGCTGGGAGACACACACTGCTGGACACTGGAACTACTCTGCCCAGGGAACCACAATGCCACCAGCAGGTGATCCAGGTCCTGACTACTTCTCTTTAATGGGAGCAGTCATAGATGGGTTGAAATGCTGCCATTCTCTGCTGAACTGGCCAAATTTCAATCCATCCATGACCAGCTTTAAAAGCCTGAGTCTAAGATTAGAGTGCACTAACACCTCAAAACAACCCCAAAACTCTGGAACACACATCCTGCCAATGTTAACCACTTAACGACCGCCCACTGTATATATACGTCGGCAGAATGGCACCGACAGGCAAAGTCACGTACCGGTACGTGACTGCCTTTGTATAGTTGGGGGGTCCCATCGGACCCCCCTTCTATACAGTGAGCGGCCGTTAGTTGTTCGGGAGCGATTCCGGCCACCCCCTCGCGATCACTCCCGGCGAATGAGAAAGCTTCCTCTGCTGTGTAATGTTTACACAGGCTGAGGAAGTGATGTCATCTCTCATGCGGCGCTCACATATACCGAGCGCCGTACAAGAGAAGACACACAGGTTAGTGCACAAACAGCACACTGACACCAGGACACCTAGGAACATAAATCGCCCCCCAGGCCCCCCCCAGACACCCCCAGATCACCCCCCAGATCACCCCCAGATCACCCCCCAGCCCCAGGTCACAGTGTCACTGATTGCAGTGACCAATTATTTACTGATCACTGCAATCAGTGACATTTGTGACTGTAAAAGTGTCACTACAGTTTAGTTTTAGGTCCAGTGTAGCCCCCTAACCCCCCCTAATAAAGGTTTAACCCCCTGATCGCCCCCCAGATAACCCTTTCACCCCCTAGCACCACTGTCGCTAAGCGATCGTTTTTCTGATCGCTGTTTTATTGTCGGTGATGGCGATCGGTAGCCAGTTATTTTTTTTAGGTTCGCCGCAGGTTTTTATAGCGTCAGGTACCCCCATATATTACCTAATAAAGGTTTAACCCCCTTGATCGCCCCCCAGATAACCCTTTCACCCCCTAGCACCACTGTCGCTAAGCGATTGTTTTTCTGATCGATGTTTTATTGTCGGTGATGCCGATCGGTAGCCAGTTATTTTTTTTAGGTTCGCCGCAGGTTTTTATAGCGTCAGGTACCCCCATATATTACATAATAAAGGTTTAACCCCCTTGATCGCCCCCCAGGTAACCCTTTCACCCCCTTTCACCACTGTCGCTAAGCGATCATTTTTCTGATCGCTGTCTTATTGTCGGTGATTCCGATAGGTAGCCAGTTATTTTTTTTAGGTTCGCCGCAGGTTTTTATAGCATCAGGTACCCCCATATATTACCTAATAATGGTTTAACCCCCCCAGGTAACCCTTTCACCCCCTTTTGCCAGCATCACTAAGCGATCGTTTTTCTGATCGCTGTATTAGTTATGCTGGTGCCGATAGATAGCCAGTTATTTTTTTTTAGGTTCACCGCAGGTTTTTATAGCGTCAGGTACCCCCATATATTATCTAATAAAGGTTTTAACCCCCTAATTGCCCCTAGTTAACCCTGCGTCACACCCCAGGCAGCGTCAGGTTAGTGCCAGTAACGCCAAAACCCACGTGTGAAGCATACACCTCCCTTAGTGGTATAGTATCTGAACAGATCAATATCTGATCTGATCAGATCTATACTAGCGTCCCCAGCAGTTTAGGGTTCCTAAAAACGCAGTGTTAGCGGGATCAGCCCAGATACCTGCTAGCACCTGCGTTTTGCCCCTCTGTCCAGCCCAGGCCACCCAAGTGCAGTATCGATCGATCACTGTCACTTACAAAACACAACACACATAACTGCAGCGTTTGCAGAGACAGGCCTGATCCCTGCGACTCCAGTGCTGTAGGAGGTGATTTCACCACCACAGTTAAAAAAAAAAAAAGCATATATGCTGAAGCATGGGGGCAGCAGGGGCGGAGGAGCGATTTTGCTTCTAATGCCGCGTACATACGGTCGAAATTCCGACGGAGGCTTGCCCGTGGAAAAGTCTGACCATGTGTACGCGGCATAACTTTTGCGGGAAGATGCCCCCATGCTTCGGCATATATAAATGGTGCATGGTATTCTAATGGTGGGCATACCCACTGATCAATCTTTTTTTCGTTCAGCCAACAGGCTGCATGAAAAAAAAGATTACAATACATGTCCAACAAGGACCAGCAACGTACTGGTATGTTGCTGGACTTTGAATGGTTATACCAGATTGATGCCTGCGGGTTTAGGTATCATCTTGGTATCATTCTTTTCAGCCAGCGGCCGGCTTTCATGTAAAAGCAATCCTAGTGGCTAATTAGCCTCTGGACTGTGTTTACAAGCAGTGGGAGGGAATGTCCCCCCCCGGATATAAAAAGCGCCATTGGGAAATTGGGAAAGCATTTTATCACACCGATCTTGGTGTGGTCAGATGCTTTGAGGGCAGAGGAAAGATCTAGGGTCTAATAGACCCCATTTTTTTTTTTAAAGAGTACCTGTCACTACTAATTGCTATCATAGGGGATATTTACATTCCCTGAGATAACAATAAAAATGATAAAAAAATAAAAAATATGGAAGGAACAGTTTAAAAATAAAATAAAAAAGCAAAATTAATAATAAAAAAATTAAAAAAAAACACCCCTGTCCTGCCCTGCTCTTGCGCAATGGTGAACGCAAGCGTGGGTCTGGCGTCATATGTAAACAGCAATTGCACCATGCATGTGAGGTATCACCGCGAAGGTCAGATCGAGGGCAGTCATTTTAGCAGTAGACCTCCTCTGTAAATCTAACGTGGTAACCTGTAAAGGCTTTTAAAGGCTTTTAAAAATGTATGTAGTTTGTCGCCAATGCGCGTTTGTGCGAAATTTTAAAGCATGTCGTGTTTGGTATCTATGTACTCGGACTAAGATCATCTTTTTTATTTCATCAAACATTTAGGCAATATAGTGTGTTTTAGTGCATTAAAATAAAAAAAGGTATATTTTTTCCCCAAAAAATGCATTTGAAAAATCGCTGCGCAAATACTGTGTGGAAAAAAAAATGCAACACCCACCATTTTAATCTGTAGGGCCTTTGCTTTAAAAAAATATATAATGTTTGGGGGTTCAACATAATTTTCTTGCAAAAATTGTCAGAAAGGGCTTTGTCTTCAAGTGCTTAGAAGAGTGGATGTAAGCTTCCTAATGTTGTGTATAAAATGCCAGAACAGTTCAAACCCCCCCAAATGACCCCATTTTGGAAAGTAGACACCCCAAGCTATATACTGAGAGGCATGTCGAGTCCATGGAATATTTTATATGTGGACACAAGTTGCGGAAAAAAGACAATTTATTTTTTATTTAATTTTTTTTTGCACAAAGTTGTCACTAAATGATATATTGCTCAAACATGCCATGGGCATATGTGGAATTACACCCCGAAATACATTCTGTTGCTTCTCCTGAGTACGGGGATACCACATGTGTGAGACTTTTTGGGAGCCTAGCCGCGTACGGGACCCCAAAAACCAAGCACCGCCTTCAGGCTTTCTAAGGGTGTAAATTTTTGATTTCACTTCTCACTGCCTATCACAGTTTCGGAGGCCATGGAATGCCCAGATGGCACAAAACCCCCCCAAATGACCCCATTTTGGAAAGTAGACACCCCAAGCTATTTGCTGAGAGGTATGGTGAGTATGTTGCAGATCTCGCTTTTTGTCACAAAGTTTTGAAAATTGGCAAAAAAATAAATATTTTCTTTCTTCATTTTCAAAAACAAATGAGAGCTGTAAAATACTCAACATGCCTCTCAGCAAATAGCTTGGGGTGTCTACTTTCCAAAATGGGGTCATTTGGGGGGGTTTGCTGCTATTTTGGCATTTTATGGCCTTCGAAACTGTGATAGGTAGTGAGGAGTGAAATCAAAAATTTGCGCCCTTAGAAATCCTGAAGGCGGTGCTTGGTTTCGGGGGCCCGTACGCGGCTAGGCTCCCAAAAAGTCCCACACATGTGGTATCCCCGTACTCAGGAGAAGCAGCAAAATGTATTTTGGGGTGCAATTCCACATATAACCATGGCATGTGTGAGCAATATATCATTTAGTGACAACTTTTTGTATTTTTTTTTATTTTTTTAGTCATTATTCAATCATTTGAGACAAAAAAAAAAATATTCAATGGGCTCAACATGCCTCTCAGCAATTTCCTTGGGATGTCTACTTTCCAAAATGAGGTCATTTGGGGGGGGGGGTTTGTACTGCCCTGCCATTTTAGCACCTCAAGAAATTAGATAGGCAGTCATAAATTAAAAGCTGTGTAAATTCCAGAAAATGTACCCTAGTTTGTAGACGCTATAACTTTTGCGCAAACCAATAAATATACGCTTATTGACATTTTTTTTACTAAAGACATGTGGCTGAATACATTTTGGCCTAAATGTATGACTAAAATTGAGTTTATTCGATTTTTCTTATAACAAAAAGTAGAAAATATAATTTTTTTTCAAAATTTTCAGTCTTTTTCCATTTATATCGCAAAAATTGAAATCGCAGAGGCAATCAAATACCATTAAAAGAAAGCTCTATTTGTGGGAAGAAAAGGACGCAAATTTTGTTTGGGTACAACATTGCATGTCCGCACAATTTCCAGTTAAAGCAGCGCAGTGCCAAATTCTGAAAACACCTCTGGTCCTTTAGCTACAAAATGGTCCGGGGCTTAAGTGGTTAATGACAGACCATCAAGTTAACCACAGAGACTGTGAAAGTCAAGTGGTTAATGACATACAGTATCTCACAAAAGTGAGTACACTCCTCACATTTTTATAAATATTTTATTATATCTTTTCATGTGACAACACAGAAGGAATTGCACTTTGCTACAATGTAAAGTAGTGAGTGTACTGTTTGTTCAACAGTGTAAATTTGCTGTCCCCTCAAAATAACTCAACACACAGCCGTTAATGTCTAAACTGCTGGCAACAAAAGTGAGTACACCCCTAAGTGAAAATTTCCAAATTGGGCCCAAGTAGCTATTTTCCCTCCCCGGTGTCATGTGTCGCATTAGTGTTACAAGGTCTCAGGTGTGAATGGGGAGCAGGTGTGTTAAATTTGGTGTTATCGCTCTCACTCTCTCATATTAGTCAATGGAAGTTCAACATAGCACCTCATGGCAAAGAACTCTCTGAGGATCTGAAAAAAAGAATTGTTGCTCTACATAAAGATGGCCTAAGCTATAAAAAGATTTCCAAGACACTGAAACTGAGCTGCAGCATGGTGGCCAGGACCATACAGTGGTTTAACAGGACAGGTTCCACTCAGAACAGGCCTTGCCATGGTCGACCAAAGAAGTTGAGTGCGCGTGCTTAGCGTCATATCCAGAGGTTGTCTTTGGGAAATAGACATATGAGTGCTGCCAGCATTGCTGCAGAGGTTGAAGGAGTGGGGGGGTCAACCTGTCAGTGCTCAGACCATACGTCGCACACTGCATCAAATTGGTCTGCATGGTTGTCGTTCCAGAAGGAAGCCCCTTCTAAAGATGATGCATGAAAACAGAAAGATCGGGGGGCATGTCCGGCTGTGAACCGAGGAGGACGTGTGGACACAGAGCTCTGCAAAACCGGCCACAATCTACTGCCATCCTGGCTGCAGACATCCCGGGTGAGCCACCAAATTTGCCCTACCTGTCCCTGGGCATCCCCTGCCTCAGTCCCAGCCTATATTGTGGAGCCCGGCCGGCCGACTGTGTCCTCATCTGACCCGCGGCCGGCTCCACAACACTGAGGTCTGCCGCCATCTTGAGGCCTACAGGGCCTCCAACATCCTCCGGCCTAGAGTGCCGCGATTCACAGGGTGAGCGGACGATCGTTCACACACACCTGCGCCTGCATCTCTGGAGGGGTCGGACAGACTTTCTACCCACGGGGGGCCTGCCTGTAGATCCCTGACGGCCGGCCGCACAAACTAGCGGCCTGCCGCCATCTTGAGGCCTGTGAAGCCTCCAGCATCCTCTGGCCTAAAGTTCCGCGATCCACGGGACGAGCATCTGCCCGTCCTCACACATCTATTGCAGCGTTCCTAGAGGGGGCAGATAAACTGTGTACCCACGGAGGCCTGCCAGCAGACCCCTAACGGCCAACCTTACACACCAGAGGCCCGCTGCCATCCTGAGGCCTATGGAGCCAGCCCCATCCTCCTCACCCAGGTACAATACTCTCCAGGGACCATCCCCTGCCCCATCACCTGTGGTAGCATACCTGACCCCAGAAAGAGAGCTTAATATTGCATCAGCCTCAGGTACTTGTCAGCCCTGCAGCACATTTTCTTCTGTACCTATAGCAGGCTCTTAAAGGGACACCCCCCACTGCAATTGGATCGAAACACTCCAGTTCACTCACTCATGCCCTCAAAGAGCAAATTAACGGGCATGTGCGGCTTCTGATCATGGCGGACATGTGAGACTAGGGCTTCGTCTCACGCCACCTCTCCGGGACTCCCGCTGAAAGACCTATAGCTTCAATCTACACGGGAGTCACCTTCTCAGTCTACCGCGATGGCCGCACGCCCCATGGGCAAAATTGGGGATCAAAAACACAATTACTCCGAAACCCTCAAGCCTCAGGTCTCTTCCACGATGGATCGCTTCCTGAATAGGCCGCCATCCGCAGCCTCAGGTACCCACAAAGGCACAAAGACCGCACCGGAGCAAAAAACAGAAAAACAGAAATTGCCGCTCAGGCAGATGAAATAAGGAAGTGCTTCTCTCAGGGACCAAGGGTGCCGGCAATGCACGTAGCAAATGAAGAAAATTAGTGAGGACAGCCGCACTCCAATCCAACATATTTATTCAGGCAAAACAGGCACTACAAAAACCAGCAAAACTCAGGACCACTGACGCGTTTCATGCCAATTCAGTGTTTACTCCGCACCGGAGCAGCTGGAGCTGGACCCAGGTACTATTTTTGACATTGCCCCCACTCCTACACCGGGATTGTCCCCCCCACTGACAGTGGAAGATTTAGATGCTAAACTACACTCCCTACTCTAGGCTGATGAGATGGTGCAGTATGTACAGGTGCTGGAGGAGGACAATACTACCATAAAAAACACAGTCACCCAGCTCCAAGCCCAGAAGGAAGACCTTGAAAACAGGAAATGCAGGCAAAACCTGAGATTTAGAGGTATCCCTGAAGCTGTAGATGACAGAGATCTCCGCTCCTACCTTTTAAGCCTATTCAATGTGGTTGCTCCCAATATCCCTGACATAGACGGGCGTTTGGACAGGGCTCACAGATCACTTGCCCCTAAACCTCCAGCGGGTGCTAACCCAAGGGATGTGATTGTCAGGTTCCATTACTATGATGGTAAAGAAGCTCTGACCTTAGCAACCCGCAAACAATCCAGAATTGAGTTTAAGGGATCCAAGATCCAAATCTTTAGTGATCTCTCACCTATTACTTTAGCTAGAAGGAGAAACCTTTGCCCGCTGACCCTGCATCTCCAATCCCACAAAGTCATATATCGATGGGGTTTTCCCTTTTGCCTTTTTGCATCCCGGGATGGCATACAATAATCCTTACGTGATCTGCAGGAGAGTGACACCTTTCTGCGCAACTTGGGTATAACACCCCTCCCTAATGAGGATCCTCCGTCTCTTCCAGATACTCCTAAACCACCGACGGCTCCGAGTCGCATCTGGACCCCGGTGAGACAGAAATCATCCAAGTCAAATTTCACACCCCAGAAACGCCATGCTTCAAGATTCCCAACCTGAATGCCCTTTCGATTGGCTGAGGCTGTGTATACCATTTTACCTGACCCCCAGTTTCTGTTCTTTGAATGTTCAACGACCCTTTAGTGGGTTCACACACCCCCTGGTGCGCGGCTTGTTATTCTGAAGCTGCCCTGGTTTAACAGTTTGTTAGTTATTCATCTTTTGTTTTGGATTCCAGGCATTTTTTGCTCCGGAGAGTGGTGGGAGACCTCCCGTCCCTATGTTTGGAGATCCCCATGCTCCTTTTCCTGACCCACAGCTCAGACCTGGGTTTCCTGGTGGCATTCGGCCTTCCAGGTTTCTATTTGGATGACGTTGAGACTTTTTTTTTCCTTTTTGTTCCTTTCTCTTTTTGTTTTTTTCATTTAGTTTTTTCCTCAGGTTCCCTTTTTTTTAACCTGAGGCTTCTAATTTTCATAGACTTATTACCACCCAGTTAAACTGCTACCATTATTTTACATGTTCTTATGATACGTGCTATTCATTTCATTTACTGTGCACCATGGAATCCTCCCCCCACTGTATGTTGTAGAATGTATTTAATGCTTTTTCCTCAGACTAAGTTGTTATGGCACTGAAATTCCTGACATATAATGTTAAAGGTTTAAACTCTATTCAAAAAAGATGGCTGGCTTTGAAGGAGTTTAAGTCTTCCAAAGCAGACATAATATTAGTCCAGGATACTCATTTCAGCCCTGGGGGATCCCTCAAATTCGCTAGCAAGCACTTTCCGACATCCTTTATGGCTTCCGAACCGTCCGGAAAGGCAGGCGTAGCTATCTCGATTAACCGATCTTGCCCTCTACGAGTTAAATCTTCCCACCTGGACCCCCATGGCAGATTTATTATCCTCTATTGCTCATTTCTCACCCAATCCCTCACTATTGTCAATGTTTATGCTCCCAGTTCTGGTCAGATCAGTTTTCTATCCTCTATGTTTGATACTCTAGACAAATTCTCCCAACCCTTTATGGTGATTGGTGGGGATTTCAATGTGACTATGTCCCCTGGCAAGGACAGACGCATATTGTATTCCATCGACTCCACCTTCCAAAACTGACCTCCTCTCTAAATCATTTTGTAAACTAATAAGAGCTAATAATCTTTTGGACACTTGGAGGATTAAACACCCTACCCACAGACAATATACATTTTATTCACACTCCCACAAACTCTATTCTCGGTTGGATCATTTTTTTATATCTACACCTCTCCTGACATCTGCGGTTTCCTCTGAAATCAACCCCATAACATGGTCGGATCATTCTTCCGTACATCTTGACATTCACCTTTCTTCTGCTTCCCCTAAAACCTGTCATTGGAGACTCAATGAGACATTTCTTCACACCCCTGAAACCAGAGACCTCCTATCTAACGGACTGGTGGAATATTTTCAACTTATCGCAGGTACAGTCTCGGAGCCCTCCACTTTGTGGGAAGCGCATAAAGCCGTCTTTTGGGGGACAATGTATTGCTACAGGTTCCCGTCTAAAAAAAGATGCAGCATTTCAATATTCGTCTATCATATCTAAACTCCGCTCAGCGGAGAAACCTTTTCTATCTTCCCCCATGGTGGCTGGACTCCGGACTGTGGTATCTTTACGAAACCAACTTAGATCACTGACAATGAGCAAAATTGATAAATCTTTTTTATGGTTCAAGCAGAAATTCTACGAATATTCGAATAAACCTCATAAAATGTTGGTAAATAAGTTGAAACCCCGCCCCTTTCAATCCTCCCCTGACTTTATCAGACAAACTGACGGAACACCCACCTATTGCCCTTTCACTATGTCTAAACTATTTGGAGAATTTTATCACCAATTATATAATTGTCTACAGACAGACTCTAACTATAGTTTTACGCAAGAGAAATTCGATCTATTCTTTGAATCCCTACAGCTACCCAAACTTTCACCTGAACACCTTACATCACTGAATTCGGTAGTCACACCCGAAGAGTTGAAAGAGGTAGTTAAACATCTTCCAACCCAGAAATCTCCTGGCCCGGATGGTCTACCTTATTCTTATTATAAAACCTTCCTACCAATTTTGAGCCCCCATATGATTTCTCTATTTGCTTCATTACTTAAAGAGACTGTACCACAGCCTCAATTTCTCCATGCCCATATCTCTGTGATCCCGAAACTCGGCAAAGATCCCTCCATCCCTGATAACTATAGGCCCATTGCGTTAATTAACTCAGACTACAAGATATTTACAAAAATACTGGCTAATCGACTATCCCATATTATTCCCAGACTTATACATAAGGATCAGGTTGGCTTTGTACAGGCCAGACATTCAGGTGACAATACGAGACGTGCCGTTAAACTCATAGATCTATTAAACAAGACATCCCGTCCAGCCCTAATTTTAAGTCTTGATCCGCAAAAAGCCTTTGACCGGCTTAGCTGGCCTTATTTGTTTGCTACTCTCTCCAATTATGGATTTGGAGGTCCTTTCATGACAGCTCTACGTGCCCTATATTCCGGCCCTTCATCCCAAGTTCAATTAGCCTCTTATTTATCGTCATCTTTCTCATTGAGTAATGGGACCAGACAGGGCTGTCCTTTATTCCCCCTCCTTTTCATTCTTTGTCTGGAACCCCTAGCCGCAGCTATTCGCATCCATTCTGATATCCGTGGAGTTTTGTTACGCCAAAAGGAGTATAAGCTGTCCCTGTTTGTGGACGATGTTCTTCTGACTCTGACCAGGCCCCATATCTCTCTCCCTAATCTTATAGCTTTGCTGAAACACTTTAGCTCTATCTCTGGATACAAAATCAACACAAGTGAAATGGAGGCCCTACAATTAAACATCCCACCCTCAGATGTCACCGTTCTCAAACAAAACTACTCCTTCCATTGGTGCCCAGACTCCCTTAAATATTTAGGAGTAAACCTAACCTCCTCATACACAACTTTACATCAGGCTAACTACCCCCCGCTCTTTCGAGACATTGACCAGCTCTTGCAACAATGGGATGCTTATCCCATTTCTCTCTTGGGTCGTATCAATGTCCTGAAGATGACTATAATGCCCAGACTCCTCTACCTATTTGACACTCTCCCGATTTCCATTCTCATGTCACAATTCAAAGCCACGCAGAGAGCATTTCATTATTTCGTTTGGCACTATAAAGCGCACAGAATCGCAAGTTCAGTAATGTTAGCCCCCAAGACACGAGGCGGGATGGGAGCCCCAGATCTTATTAAATATTATTTTGCCACACATCTTAAAACAATCATCACTTGGTCCTCCAGAATGGCGTCTAGTGTATGGGAAGAGATTGAAATGAGCGTCACTAGTCCGGTACATCCCTGTGCCATGATCTGGGCGAATCTACACTCCTCCATAAGCCAACTTAGAAATATATGCCTAGGCCCAATGTTATTCTCCCTTTCCATATGGAAGAAATGTTCCCCTCAATTCTCCCTCACATCCCTGTGTTCACCGCTGCTAAATGTGCTGTTCAATCCTGATATCCCAGACAGCCTATCATACACTCGAATGCTTCCATGGACGCAGGCAGGCATTTTCCAGCTTTGAAACATTGTGCATCCCCTCAACCATACACTTTTACCCTTTGATGAACTGCAAAGGAAATATCAGATCCCTAAACAATTATTTTACTCCTACCTTCAGATTAAACACTATTTTGCCTCTAAATCCTCTACTCTACTGGTCCTAGATAAACCTACCCCGTTTGAACTCCTATGTGCTCAAGGACCGTACCAGACCCACCTCATCTCTGACATCTACAGATTTTTACATAATGCTACCTCTATCACAGACACGACTCACTCTTATATGCAAAAATGGTCCCAATTAGTGAATCGCCCCATCCCTCTCCCTTAAATGGCAGAAAATTTGGGAGGCTGTTTCCAAATCATCACAATGTGTGGAACAAAGAGAGATGGCTTACAAAATATAATTTTTTTGGTATAGAACCCCTGAAATTTTGCATAAATACGATCCCAAGACTCCTTGGGTGTGTTGGAGATGCCGGGGAGACATTGGCTCTCATTTCCAAATTTTTTGGGACTGTCCCCTGATCCGCCCATTTTGGATGTCAATTCAGACGTTTATACAGGACTTGTTTAATGTCTCCCTCCCACTGGATCCAGTCCACTTTCTGTTAGGCCTGCCGATCCCTGGCCTCTCCAAACATGTCCAAAAATTGGCCACCTTTATTCTTCTCGCTGCGAAACGGGCTATACCCTTGCGGTGGCTATCCCCCTCTCAACCTTCTCTCTCACAGGTCCTACAAACATTGGAACAGATCTGTAGAATGGAACGCCTCACTGCAATAGTGCATGACACCCTCACGCAATTTTCAAAAGTCTGGGATTTATGAAACCATTCAAACCTTAACCCTGGTATTAGTTTCTTATCCCCCGCTGATGTGACATTCCCTTGACCACGGTTCGCAATGTTTTTCTTGTACCGCCACCACGCCTCCAAAATGCTAGTGGTGATTCTGCCACAGCTCTCTTCTCTACCCCCTCCTCTTCTTCTTCCTCTATAGCCTCTTCTGCAGAATTGTCCCCTGAACCAGCAGTGCTCCGTAAGCATTGAAGGGGCTACGCAAGCAGTCAGGCTAAAAGATACCATGGAGTGTTTGAGTTGCTCTGCCTAGGGGACAGGAGACACACTGAGGCAGAGATTCTGTCAGCTCTGCAGGGGCAGGTTCAGAGGTGGTTGACGCCACGCCAGCTCCAGCCAGGAATGGTTGTATGCAACAATGGCACTAACCTTCTCCCCGCCCTCCGACAGGGACACTTGACCCATGTTCCATGTTTGGCACACATCCTGAATTTTGTGCTGCAGCGTTTCTTGACCAGGTACTCAGGCTTACAAGTTCTCCTGAGGCAGGCCAGAAAAGTCTGTGGCCAATGCCAGTGTTCGGCTGGCTGACATTCAAAGGGAATGCAACCTTCCTACCAACCGCCTCATTTGTGACATGCCCACCAGGTGGAACTCAACGTTGGCAATGCTACAGAGGCTGCACACACAGCAGAGGGCCATCATTGAGTACCTGTGTGAGTATGGCACCAGGACAGGGTCAGGGGAGCTTGGCTTCTTTTCGCCACACCAGTGCCTACTGATCAAGGTTGCAGGCACTGTCCTGTCACCATTTGAGGAGGCCACAAGGATGGTGAGCAGCGACAATGCATGCATCAGTGACACTGTGCCTCTAGTCTTCCTGCTGGAGCACATGCTTCGTGGAATCATGGACAGGGCATTTGAGGCAGAAAAGCGGGAGGAAGAGGATGACTTCCTTTCCTCTAAAGGCACCCTTTATCCAGATAACGTTCCTGCGGGCCTGCCAAACACACTGGAAGAAGAAGAGGAGGCTTGTGTCAGCATGGATGTAGAGGATAACACTCAGCAGCAGTCTTCAAGGGATGGTTTTCAGTCCCCGGAAACCCAAGGAGTTGCAGGCACTGCAGTATTTCAGTCCTTAAGACCCCTTTTACACTGAGGTGCTTTGCAGGCGCTATAACACTAAAAATAGCTCCTGCAAAGCGCCCTGAAAGAGCAGCTCCTTTCACTCCAGTGTGAAAGCCTAAGGGCTCTCACACTGGAGCGGTACACTGGCAGGACAGTAAAAAAAGTCCTGCTAGTCACATTTTTGAGGCGCTGTAGGAGCGGTGAATCCACCGCTCCTAAAGCGCCCCTGCCCATTGAAATCAATGGGCAGCGCCGCCGAACCGCCGGCAAAGCGCCACTGCAGCAGCGCTTTGCCGGTGGTTTTAACCCTTTATTCCCACTAGCGGGTTAAAAGCGTCCCGCTAGTGGCCGAATACAAATAGCGGCGCTTTGCCGTTCTCATGATCATTGACACTCCGTGAGGTGAGATCTTGCATGGAGCCCCAGACCTAGGGAGATTAACAGTTATTTTGTGTTTCTTCCATTTGAAAATTAATCGAACCATGGTCTTGTAGATAATTCCAGCCTTGTGTAGGTCTACAATCATGTCCCAGCTCTTTGGTCTTGGCCATTGTAGAGAGATTGGAATCTGATTGATTGATTGTTTCTGTGGACAGGTGTCTTTTATACAGGTAAAAAGCTGAGATTAGATGCACTCCCTTTAAGAGAGTGCTCCTAAACTCAGCTCATTACCTATATAAAAGACACCTGGGCTCCACAAATCTTGGTGATTGATAGGGGAATACTTATTTCACTTATTAAAAGGCAAATCAATTTATAACTTTTTTGAAATGCGTTTTTCTGGATATTTTTGTTGTTATTCTGTCTCTCATGCCTAGTACACACGTGTGGTTTTTCCGTCGGATAAAAAAACAACGGTTTTCCCGACAGAATTCCTCTCAGGCTGCCTTGCATACACACGCTCAGACAAAAGTCCGCCTGTCCAAAGCGCGGTGACGTACAACACAAATACGACGGCACTATAAAGGGGAAGTTCCATTCCAATGGCGCCACCCTTTGGGCTGCTTTTGCTGATCCTTGTGTTAGTAAAAGTTTGGTGAGAGACGATTCGCGCTTTTCAGCCTCGTGCTTTTCAGTCCGTTAAAGCGTGATGAATGTGTTATCTCCATTCCGAACGCTAGTTTTACCAGAAAGAGCGCTCCCGTCTCATACTTGATTCTGAGCATGCGCGGTTTTCTGCCCGTCGGAAAACCATACAGACGGACGGATTTCCCGCTCAGATTTTTGGCCTGACAGGAAAAACTGCGATGGAGCATACACACGGCCAGGATTCCCGACCAAAAGCTTTCATAGCAGTTTTCCAGTCGGAAAAAAAGGTCGTGTGTACGAGGCATCACTGTTAAAATAAACCCACCATTAAAATTATAGACTGATAATTTCTCAGCAGAGGATCAAATACTTTTTTCCCTCACTGGTGTATATACCGTATTTATCGGCATATAACACGCACAGGCGTATAACACGCACCCTAACTTTAAGAGGAAAGTTTCAGGAAAAAAAACTTTCCACGGACCCCTGCATATAACACGCAGGCACAGTTTACCCTAGATTTTCAGGGTAAAAAAGTGAGTGTTATACGCCAATAAATACAGTATATATATATATATATATATATATATTGTGACAGCAGGAAGGTAAAGTCACCTGGTTGCATCCAGGGGGGTAGATATATTTCTCCCAGATTCAGGCTTTATGCTGACTTATACAACTAGGGAGGGAGTTGATGAAGCCCAGCTGAGGCTAGTGGGCTCATGGATGACTCATACCTCTAGGGAGAGGGCTGGGCGTCGTGCAGGCAGGGAGTTGATGAGACCAGCTGAAGCCTGTCAGTTCGTTTAAGGCCTCTATAAAAACTCCCAGCTTCATTAGATGTTAGCTCATGCCTGGACCCAGACCTGTGTGGACTGTCTAGGGAGAGTGAACCCCTGTGCGGTGAGGCAAAGCCTGTGTGGCTATTTGTTTGGACTTTTACTAAACCAGGGACTTAGGGACTAGGACAGCACCAGGCTGATCCCAGTTGTTAGTTTAGGAAACCTGCATGTTTAGTCAGAGGTCAAACTGACCAGGATTTATTTTGTTTATGTTTCTTTTTGGCTTTGCTGTGTTTTTGTCACTGTACATAGAGAAATAAACCGCACCTTTTGATTTTGAAAACCACAACCTCCGTCTGCTGGTCCCGTTTTTGTGTGGGGAGCCCAACCAGGGGGTCACACACACCCGCTACCGAGTTAACCCCCTCACAGTTGGTGGAGAACCAGTGGCAGTTTTTTTAAGCCAGCATGGAGGAGATACTGAAACAGCTGGCTCTAGCAAATGCCAATCAACAGCAGACAAATGCAGGTTTGCAAAGGAGCCTTGCAGCCCAGCAGCAAGCTCATCAACAAGCCCAGCAGCAATCTGAGGCCCGCTTCATAGACCTGTTACAGAAGCAAGAGCAGAGACTACAACAAATGGAAGCAGTAATGCAGCAACGTCCGCAGACCAGTGAGGAAAGCCGTCCCACTAATACCGCGTCCTTTGGGGTGAGTCGTTTATTGACAAAAATGACTGGAGAGGATGATCCAGAGGTATTTTTGACCACATTTGAAAGGACTGCTGAAAGAGAAAAGTGGCCTGAGGAGCAGTGGGCTGGACTGGTGGCTCCTCTGTTAACTGGTGAATCGCAGAAGGCTTACTATGACCTAGAGCCTGACCAAGCAAAAGACTATGTGATGCTAAAAGCTGAAATATTGGCAAGGCTGGGTGTCACCCTGGCTGTCCGGGCTCAGCGTGTGCATAACTGGACTTTCCAGCTTGGAAAACCCCCCAGGTCTCAAATGTATGATCTGATTCACCTGAGCAGGAAGTGGCTACAGCCAGAGACTTTGTCCGCACCAGAGATTGTGGAACGTGTTGTAATGGATCGGTTTTTGAGAGCTCTTCCTACTGCCATCCAAAAGTGGGTAAGCCATGGAGACCCAGAGACGGCCGGTGGTCTTGTGGATCGTGTAGAGAAATACTTGGCTACAGAGAACCTGACGGCCTCTTCCAGAGACTCTCGGACTTTCCACCCTAAGACCAGACCATCCCCAGGGGCGGATAAGAGGATTCCAAGGGGT
The DNA here is from genome assembly GCA_029206835.1 of Rana muscosa. Lineage (NCBI taxonomy): Eukaryota > Metazoa > Chordata > Amphibia > Anura > Ranidae > Rana > Rana muscosa. The sequence continues at coordinate 46,241,506 of CM055119.1, forward strand.
GAGGGTGGAGAGAGTGAGAGGGTGGGAGCTCTACCCAAAGTTTGGCGAGAACAGCCTGGGAAGTCAGGGGCTCAAGAGGCAGCCAAATGGATTGTTTGCTACCGCTGCCGGCAAGCGGGACATATTGCAGCAAATTGCCCGGTTGTGGAGGAACCCATGCAATGTGACTTTCTGATGGACAGACGTCAGTCGCTGTGTGCGACAGTCGCATGCACGGCCATTCGGGGAACTGAGAAACATTTATGCAAAATGTGTATTAATGGTAGAAATGTTGTGGTATTACTGGATTCAGGTAGCCTTGTGACCCTGATAAAGGCTGAATTAGTTAAAACAGAGGTCTCTGGGAATAGCAAGGTAGCTGTTATTTGTGTGCATGGGGACACCCGAGAGTATCCAGTGACTACAGTGTGTTTCGAGACCCCCAAAGGTACCCTCTCTCATCCAGTGGGGTTAGTATCTCAATTACCGCATGATGCCATTGTGGGAAGGGATTTTCCGAAGTTCTGGGAACTGTGGGATGATCCTGAGCCCCCCACTGGTGCCCCTATGTACCAGGAATGTGATAGCCAGAACTCCTCTGAGAGTGGTGAGGACTCTCCAGAATTTCCCTTGTCAGTATTGGCAGGGGAGACTCAAGAAACTGGAGAGGAGCCCACCTCCTCAGACGAAAACCTACCGTCTGTGGAGTTTTCTGATCTGGAGGTTCACAGGGAAAATTTTGCCACAGAACAGTTAAAAGACCCCGCCCTAATAAAGGCACGGGAAAACGTAGTGGAAATAGATGGCGAGTTAGTGAACCCAGATAATACCTGCACTTACCCATACTTCAGCGTAGAGAAGGACCTACTGTATCGGGTGGCAAAAAGGGCAGAAGAAACCGTTGAGCAGCTTGTGGTGCCCAAACCTTACAGGAAGTTGGTGTTGGAGTTGGCCCATGGGCACATTCTTGGAGGTCATCTGGGGACAGAGAAAACCCGAGAGAGGGTATTACAGAGATTCTATTGGCCTGGGGTGATGAAGGACATAGAAAATTATTGTTCCTCCTGCCCTGTGTGTCAGAGGTCGGCCCCGATGCCACATTTCCGTAGCCCGCTGGTCCCTCTACCCATCATTGAGGTCCCGTTTGAGAGAATCGCAATGGATTTGGTAGGTCCTATAATCAAGTCCGCTAGGGGGCACCAGTACATATTGGTTATAATGGACTATGCCACCCGTTATCCAGAAGCGATCCCTCTCAGAAATACCTCGGCCAAAACCATAGCCAAAGAGCTATCTCTTGTTTTTAGCCGGGTGGGTATTTGTAAAGAACTGCTTACGGACCAAGGTACACCCTTTATGTCCCGGGTTATGAAAGAGCTGTGTAAATTGTTCAAAGTGACGCAATTGCGTACATCTGTGTATCACCCCCAAACCGATGGGCTGGTTGAAAGATTCAACAAAACCCTAAAACAAATGTTGAAGAAAGTGGTGGATAGAGATGGAAAGGATTGGGACTGTCTACTTCCTTATTTGATGTTTGCTATTAGGGAGGTGCCCCAATCCTCTACGGGATTCTCCCCCTTTGAGTTACTGTATGGGAGACACCCAAGAGGGCTGTTGGATATTGCCAAGGAAACTTGGGAAAGTGAGAGTTCTCCCCACAGGAGTGTGATTGAGCATGTCGCCCTGATGCAAGATCGAATTGCACAGGTAATGCCCATCGTGAAGGAACATTTGGCCCAAGCGCAGTTGGCACAGCAGAGAGTGTACAACCGTGGAGCAAAGACCCGTACCTTTTCCCCGGGGGATAGGATATTGGTACTTGTCCCTACGGTTGAAAGTAAATTCCTTGCCAAATGGCAAGGCCCCTACGAGATAATGGAAAAAGTGAGCAAAGTGAATTACAAGGTCAGACAACCAGGAAGGCGAAAGCCCGAACAGATATATCACGTTAATCTGTTGAAAGCCTGGAGGGATAGAGAGTCCCTAGTCGCAGAAACTTGGTCACCAGCTCAAACTGGTTGCGTGATTCCGGAGGTTGGAATAGCAGCCACCTTGTCACAACCCCAACAACAGGAGGTTAAGGAGTTTGTGCTTCGCAACAAGGAGGTGTTCTCTGAGCTGCCGGGACAAACATCTGGGGTAGAGCATGATATTATTACCCCGCCCGGTGAAAGGGTGAAGTTAAAACCCTATCGGATCCCAGAGGCCCGACGGGAGGCAATACGGGAGGAAGTACAGAAAATGCTGAACTTAGGGGTGATAGAGGAGTCCCAAAGTGATTGGTCTAGTCCCATTGTGTTGGTGCCTAAACCGGATGGGAGCTGGCGATTTTGTAACGATTTTCGTCAGTTGAACAAAGTTACAAAATTTGACACCTACCCCATGCCACGTATAGATGAGTTGATCGACCGGCTGGGAACAGCCCGATACATGACGACTCTTGACCTCACAAAAGGGTATTGGCAAATTCCCCTGGCCAAGTCGGCCAAAGAGAAAACCGCATTTGTAACCCCAGACGGGGCGTTCCAATATAAGAGAATGCCGTTCGGGTTACAGAATGCGCCGGCCACATTCCAGCGGAAAATGGACCAGATACTGAGGCCCCATCGGAAGTATGCTGCGGCTTACCTGGATGACGTAATTGTCCATAGCACAGATTGGGCCTCACATCTGCCAAAAGTGCAAGCAGTCCTAGACTCTATCCGGGAAGCGGGGTTTACGGCTAACCCCAAGAAGTGTACCATTGGGCAGGAGGAGGCCAAATATCTTGGGTACACCATTGGCAGGGGAGTGATAAAACCCCAACTCAACAAAGTCGAGGCCATCCAGAGTTGGCCACGTCCCAACAGCAAGAAGCAGGTACGGGCCTTTCTGGGAATCGCGGGTTATTATCGGCGCTTCATTCCCCACTTTGCTTCTAAGGCTGTGCCCCTAACCAACCTGACGAAAGGGAAAGGGTCGGTCATGATTAAATGGACCCCCGAGGCTGAGGCAGCATTCCAATTCTTGAAACAAGCCTTATGTAGCCAGCCAGTGTTGTACTCACCCGACTTCTCTAAAGACTTTGTCGTACAAAGTGATGCGTCAGATGTGGGGTTAGGAGCAGTATTGTCCCAGGTCTGGAACGGGGAAGAGCACCCAGTCATTTACCTCAGCAGGAAGTTGAAGTCCCATGAGGTAAATTACGCCACGGTTGAAAAGGAGTGTTTAGCGGTGAAGTGGGCTCTAGATTCCCTTCGGTACTATCTGCTAGGTAGGCACTTTGACATGGTTACGGATCACGCTCCGTTAAAGTGGATGGCTCAAAACAAGGAGACAAATAGAAGAGTGAATAGGTGGTTCCTGGCCCTACAGGAATTCAACTTCACAGTAAAGCATCGCCCTGGCGTTCAAATGGGGAATGTGGATGCTTTGTCTCGAGTACATGAATGCCTGATTGCTGGTGTTCCAACCCCAAGGTTAAAACAAGAGGGGGGGTATGTGACAGCAGGAAGGTAAAGTCACCTGGTTGCATCCAGGGGGGTAGATATATTTCTCCCAGATTCAGGCTTTATGCTGACTTATACAACTAGGGAGGGAGTTGATGAAGCCCAGCTGAGGCTAGTGGGCTCATGGATGACTCATACCTCTAGGGAGAGGGCTGGGCGTCGTGCAGGCAGGGAGTTGATGAGACCAGCTGAAGCCTGTCAGTTCGTTTAAGGCCTCTATAAAAACTCCCAGCTTCATTAGATGTTAGCTCATGCCTGGACCCAGACCTGTGTGGACTGTCTAGGGAGAGTGAACCCCTGTGCGGTGAGGCAAAGCCTGTGTGGCTATTTGTTTGGACTTTTACTAAACCAGGGACTTAGGGACTAGGACAGCACCAGGCTGATCCCAGTTGTTAGTTTAGGAAACCTGCATGTTTAGTCAGAGGTCAAACTGACCAGGATTTATTTTGTTTATGTTTCTTTTTGGCTTTGCTGTGTTTTTGTCACTGTACATAGAGAAATAAACCGCACCTTTTGATTTTGAAAACCACAAACTCCGTCTGCTGGTCCCGTTTTTGTGTGGGGAGCCCAACCAGGGGGTCACACACACCCGCTACCGAGTTAACCCCCTCACAATATATATATATATATATATATATATATATATACATACATACAGTGCCTTGAAAAAGTATTCATACCCCTTGAAAATGTTACAAGCAAAAACATAAATATAGTACTGCTGATACCTTGATGAAGGGGACACACCCGGAAAGCTTGTCCCGAAAAATTGTATATTAGTGCAAATAAAAAAGTATCATGGACAGTGCTCAATTGTTTCTAGAACTCCTCCAAAGACATACTCTTTTGGTCTGATATCTATTGCAATTTAATGGATAGGTTAAAGGCCAATATAGGTCTAAATTTCTGTTTCATCAAGTCCCTCTGATTAGCAGTAGTAGTCCTGTTCTGCCCATATAGTCATAGTAATATGTGCTATGTCCTGTTACAGATTATACTGCAATGTTGGTTTGACATTGTTGCCATCTAGTGGCCAGAGTTAGTTATTATTTTGTCACAGGAAAAATAATTCCTTCACAGTTAAGGCAGTAACCTTTAACCTGGAACTGTATTTCCTTCATTTCATGTCTGCTCTCTGATCCAAGCAGACTGCATGTAGAAGAGCTCCTGTCTATTCTTGGACTAATGGTGGAATTGTCTGTGAGTACTTTCACTGGTAGAGTGAGGCTGCTGTATAATGTTTTAATGTACTGACACATATGTTTGTTTATGCTTATGTTGTAGTTTTACAAAGTTATTCGGAAAAAGAATACATACAGATTTGATGTGTCCCGTTTCTTGTCTTCTGAATTATTGTTAAGCTGTCTGACTAGTGTTATACAACAGTTCAATAACGCAAAGCAGAACAGTAAAAAGACAACCACGTGGCAGTCTGGAATAAACTGAGACGACATCAGTACAGCATGAGTCTAAGATCAGGAACAAAGTACCAGGCTGATGACACGCTATCGCCAACACAGCAAGACAGGGTGAACATTCCCAGTGCCCAGCAAGAGGATGCACAATCGCATGTGTCCAGATCTTCACGGGCTAGCAAGATGTCCTCAGCAAGTTCCTCAGCAGTTAAAGCTCGTGCCAAGGCAGAAGCTGCCCGCATCCAGCTACAGTACGCAGAAAAAGAAGCCATGATGATGCGGGAGTTAGCAGAAAAGAAAGCTACCATAGCACAAGAAGAAGCAAAATTGCTCATCCTGAAGCGACAGACCGCTGCTGCAGCTGCTGAAGCTGAGGCTGCTGCCTACATGGGAACTAGTCGGTCAGGAAGTGAAAAATCGTATAAAGACCCAGAGGTTCCAGAAAAAACTCTATCCTCTACAGATCGTACAAGTAAGTACATCCAGAACCTTACTGATGGGAGAGACTTATAGGTATTGCTAGACGAATCTTGGATGCTATGTTGCTACAAACCAAACTTGCTCACTTGACCCATGAGACTTTAAGCACCTTTATGGCAGAGGTTTCAGCTATTATGAATGCCAGGCCTATAGTTCCTGTGTCTTCAGACCCAGATACTCCTATGGTCCCTACCCCAGCAATGTTGTTGACTCAAAAGGTGAACTCTTTGTCTGCCCCATCTGGAACCATAAGTACAACACAAGTTCATGCAAAACAATGGAAGCAAGTACAATGCTTGGCAGACACCTTTTGGAAAAGATGGAAGAGGGAGTATCTGTCAAATTTGCAACGCCGCAGGAAATGGACTGAGGATCGCCCAAATGTAAAAGTGGGTGATGTTGTTCTGTTAAAGGACAACCAAGAGAGCAGAAATGAGTGGCCCGTAGGACTTATTGTCAATGCTCTACCAAGCAGAGATGGCAAGGTCAGAAAGGTGGAGGTCAAGATTGTGAAAAATGAGACCACCAGAATTTATCTCAGACCTGTAACTGACATTATAGTTTTGATCTCGGACTAGCTAGGATTCCATTTTCTTGTTTATATGTTTTTCTGCATAGCAGTGGTATTTATGTAATTACATAATAAATTATGCCAGGCAGGGAGTGTTCTGCCCATATAGTGTGAGGGTGAGAGCCCCTGGCTTAGAAGAAATGTGTTTGAAATGGACACAGGACTCTCAAAGAAGCTATTTGAGAAGTTCCAGCAAAAGATTGCTGAGCAGAGAAAACTATGCTTTAAGTTTTCTCTGGATTTTGTAAGTCTGGCTTGGGGCTGGAAACTTGAAGACTTCAAAGTGCATTGGGAGGGATGGAGTCTTCAGTCATGTGTCCGGGTTTTCTAGGAGCTCTGCAGGTTGAGTGTGTGGCCAGGTGCACACACTCGTTATAAGGCAGAGCTGAACATAGCTCAGTGTGTGTGGGAAAGGAGTTGGTGTTACAGCAGTTGCTGGAAGGAAGTGTGCTACTGAAAAAGAACTCAGGCAACATCCTTAAGACGTTTCTCCATGTGGGAGAGGTTCCAGGCCAGTAGACCGAGGGTTGGGCCAGCTGAGAGAGTCGGGGAGACTATAGCTGAGACAACTGGAAGAGAGTCTTGGGGACCAGAGGGGACTGTAAGTCTTGGAGGAGTGTGGAAGCTTGGAGTGTCAGGAGAGCCCTTCCTAGAGGCCAGGAGTGGGCCTGTGCAGCAAGGAACTGCGCCCAAGGCTGAGCGAGCCTTAAGAGCCAGGTGGATTGGCATTTTCATGTGTTGATGTTTTTGGGAGAAGAACCCCTGTGTGGGAAACCAAATGCATGTATGAACTTTACTTTCTGTTTCTTTCAATAAAAGTGGGCTACCGCGCCCTTAAACCTTAGTTCCTGTTGGCTGTGAACTCGCCTACAATGCATCTATCACTGAGCTAAACATCCCCCAATGTTACAGTGGTGGATTCAGCGGGCACAAGACGGTGGAATCCGGGGTCCTTGCTCCATAGTGAGTTCAAGTCAGGAACTGTTGGCTGTCTGTGGAAGTGCAGCCAGGCAAAAGGCATTGCGTGTTGCAGGTGGTGTACCTGTAAAGGAAAAGTCAATTTTTTTTTTCTCTGCAGTGAACTGCTGCTAGCTGTGTGTGGCAGCCAGGCGAACTGCATTGCGCAGAAGTTTATTGGATGGACTGTTGCATGCAGGTAGTGCACCTGTGAGAATTTTTTATTTTTACTACTGTGAACTGTGTAACAAACTGCTGTGCATGTGACTGCAAGGATGAGGCAGTCAAAACACAAGAAGTTCATATTAAATCAAGTTCAAGGATGTCTCCCGTTTCTTGACTTCTGAATTATTGTTAAGCTGTCTGACTAGTGTTATACAACAGTTCAATAACGCGAAGCAGAACAAGTCACCTATAATCAAGATCTGTTTGAGGGTGAATTGCTTAAGTGTTGAGGACCGATGTGGAGATGTGCTTTTCAGTTATTTCTGTCACAAGTGCACCAATACGGCTACAATCACCTCAACCATTCTACAATCCTGATGCAAGACAGCACTTAACCACTTGACCACTGGCAAGGTTTTACCCCCTTCATAACCAGACCACTTTTTTGCTATTCAGCACTGTGCTACTTTACCGCTTGCCGACCAGCCGCCATCATCATACTGTAGCAGGTCGGCTCGTTCCCGCGAATTTCCGTACGGGTATGTTGGCTCCTTTAAAAACGATAGCGGGCATGTAAAACAGATTCCCGTTCTGACAGGGAAGTACAGAGTGATCGTCTGTTCCTAGTGATTAGGAACAGTGATTTCTCTGTACTCCCAGTCAGTCCCATCCCCCCACAGTTAGAAACACCTCCCATGGAACACACTTAACCCCTTGATCGCCCCCTAGTGTTAAGCCCTTCCCTGCCAATGTCATTTATACAGTAATCAGTGCGTTTTTATAGCACTGGTCCTAAAAAAAGTGTCAAAAGTGTCCGACCAGTCCGCAGCCCCGCTAAAAATCACTGATCACGGCCATTACTAGTGAAAAAATAATATTATTAAAAATGCCATAAATATATCCCCTATTTTGTAGACGCTTTAACTTTTGCACAAACCAATCAGTATACGCTTATTGTGATTTTTTTCCCAAAAATATGTAAAAGAATACTGTAGCACTTTTACAAAAAATATGTAAAAGAATACTGTAGCACTCAATACTTCAATACTTTGACTATTAGTACTATTAGTCACACTGGGTAGTTAACTGTGGAATGCAAACACCGCAAGGTGACGTCATCGGGCGCAGACGTGATGATGTTGACGCACCGCTCACCTCTCTCCATAGATGCTTAAGGGCGTCCACTACCACAATGAGAGCCAATTCGCCACACCCCCGAACGTCGCATAGTGGTGACGATGGGTGGTTCAGCTACATGGAACGCAAGAGCAGCGTAATGCTGGGCGCTGGCGTGATGACACTGTCGCACAATTCGCGTCCCTCTTGTGGATTGGATTGTTCGGCCGTTGGTAGGCGGACCCCCATGCATCATTGTGATCATTGGCTGACCACACAGAGCGGCGTTGTCCAACTCCAGCTGTTATAGGTCAGGTAATATTTTTGGGATATATATAATGGCGTGATGCAGGTCAGCAGGTTGATGCCCCAGTTGAAGAGCTTTAGCTCAAAACATGTTGGGTACACAGCCTGCCTAAGCTCTATTCACCACGCTTTATCAATTGTTTTACTTCCTGTGAATGTATTTTTTACATGCATCATCTCAGCTGTTTGTAATTGAGAAGATTTTTTATCCATGCTTTTATGCCAATAAAGGCTTTTTTTACCTTCACCCTGGAATGATCTACACTATGTGGAGCTATTTTTTTGTTTCTCTTTATGACATCTCTTATCTGGGGATATTGAGGAGGATCTGACCTGTTCTATCTCATATTCCACATCTGAGAGTGGCAAGACCGGACTTCAACAACATCCTCTATGATATCCAGAAGCTCCATCGTGACACCATCTCTTCGAGGCCTGGCCCAGGCCTGTCCATGCTTGATTGGCACACCGTCCACGCTTGATTGGCACACCGTCGCTGACGTGTGTGCCCACGGCTCATGGTAAGAGTACCTATCCTTACCTTTGGCTTCTGGATGTTGGATTCTATGCAAGTGTATATCTCACGGTTGATGCAGTTCACCTAGCACTTACCAAATACGTTCAGTGGTACAGCAGAGACTCACACCGTGCTTATTATTTTCCAGCAATGGAAATATTTTTTATTTGATTATATCGAGGACTTGATTTCACGTGTGTATTTCCTGTCAAGGGTATCACTGAGTTTATCATATGTTATATCTGTTCATTTGGTATTCTCCCTCTGACAGTATTTAATTCACTTAAACCAATCACTGGTGTCACCCATACCTTTTCTTTTTATACACGTGTAGCGATACCTTCAGCTAAGAGGGCCGCATATTTAGTTTGGGCCCTGAAGACAGCTCTGCCAACCCCCGGCAATTTACTCGACCCCCTTCTGGCACAGTTAGTCTAGGGTAATATATATATATATCTTATGCTCTATGGTTAAATTCAGACACCAATGCAGTGATAGAAGAATAACGAGTTTACTTCTACTGTCAATAAAATCAACAGTTATAACAAATCACAGGAATATATCTGCAGAGCCCTGCAGCAATAGACACACTACAACTAGTAAGATATGGCGCACACGCGCCACGTGTAACAGTACTTCACTACGCGCCCTATGGCGCAGTAACTAAATAATCTATCTAGATGGCCAGGCCTGACCATTTAACTCAGTCTCTAGGGGGGTAAAATTCTTTGCATGCAAGTCTTTAAACGATGGTGCACATTTCGGGAACACAATTTGTAATCCAAAGGGTTAAAAGCACCAACACAGAACACTCCACTAGAGATCCGTTCAACTCAGTTCTGCTATGGATCTCCAGTGGGGAGGGTGGGAAGAACTGAAATAGGAACTGGTGGGCCACGGCAGTCTATAGGCCTAACAATGGTATACAGTTTGTGGATTGAGCATATGCTCGCTCACCCCTCCGGACGCGATCCCAGTCCGGGAACTTCCACCTGCTGTGTCTCCACACACAGCGTCTGCAGCGGTCGGGTCTCCGGCTCAGCAGCGGCTGAAGAAATGTCAGATGTCACCCAGGCTCGCGATGGGGTGGAAGGCTCTTTTGGGTAGCAGCGCAAGGCCCCAGGCTTCAGGCCTTGCACCACAGCGGATCAGCACAGGAAGATCTCTCCACTGAAGTCTCGTGTCCCAAAGAGGCCGAGCTCCGCCTCGCCTCCTCCTTATATAACCCCTCCCATGAGTCTCTGGGGTGGAAACATTGCCGAAAGGGGTTCTGGGTAAGGTAGTCCTGGGAGTCTTAAAGGGGACCCCGCTACACACTCCCCCCACTTAAACTCTTTGGTCCCCAAAGATAATTCTAGCATACATTGCGTACAATCCTAGACAACATTGCGTATGATGTTGGCATAGGGAATTCCCACCAAAACAAAGGGGTTGAATTCCCTTGCCCACAGGTCACACTATCATGAGTGGCCTGCCTAACTGTGCCAGAGAGTGAGTGGGGGTTGCCCTCCACCAAATGAACAGTGGAGGGATCCAGATTCTCTGCACTCCTCCTGGCAGTGACCACAGAATCTTCTGAGCTCTTCCCCATTTGTGGGTAGGTCAACTTTTTGGGAGGCCTTATGACTCTTCGAGCCCTTTGCTCTCTTGGGGTTTCTGGCTCTGGCGCCACAGGCTCTTCTTCCGTAGCAGGTTCGGGCAACACAGCGGGCACTGGAACATCTGCTTCAGGGGCCAGAGGATACGTAGAGTCTCTAGGGTCCTCTTCTGAGTAAGTGTCACAGGCATCTTCCCAGTAATCTGATGAAGGACTAGATGGGATGAACTCAGTGGCTTCTGCATTCAGTTTTCCATCTATAGTGTCTTCAGTGGTTGGAAGATCTATAGCATAAGTTCCTGGAGTTGGGGAAGGCCACAGCCAGTCAAGTTATCTTCCTTCATCTCCACTAAGCTCAGAGGCCTCTCCATCTTCAGCCCGAGAGGTCTGGGAGCGAGTGTTTGGCCTGGGAGTATCCAGAATAGAGACTGGTTCAGGGGAGTCCCTCACTGGGGGTATCCTGACTGCTTCAGCAAGTGGGAGCAGGTGGTTTCGATGCCACGTCTTCAGTGGTCCTACCTTCCCTTCTGGCTTCAACTTGTAGACCGGTAGGCCTGGCAGCTTCCTACAGATGACATAGGGTTCAGATCTCCATCTGTCTGCAAGTTTGTGTTTTCCAGGGACCCCCAGATTGCGTAACAGTACCCGGTCCCCGGGCTGAAGGTCTTGCACCCGGACCTTCAAGTCGAAGTTTCTTTTGTTTCGAGCCCCCCTTTGATCTGAGGCAGCTTGAGCTTGTTCATAGGCTACTTTCAGGCTGTGTCTGAGCCTGTCCACATATCCTTTGTGGGATGTGGCTGAGGAATGGTCTAAAGAGGTGCCAAAGGCCAGGTCTACAGGTAACCTTGCTTCTCTCCCAAACATGAGTCGATATGGGGAGTAGTCTGTAGCATCACTGGTGGTGCAGTTGTAAGCGTGTACTATAGCTGCTATGTGTTTGCTCCAATGTTGCTTCTTCTCACTATCCAGAGTTCCCAACATGTTAAGCAGGGTTTGGTTAAATCTCTCCGGCTGAGCATCTCCCTGTGGGTGGTAAGGTGTGGTTCGGGTTTTCTTGATACCCAAAGAGTCTAACAGTTTCTTGATCAATCGACTCTCAAAGTCCCTTCCTTGGTCTGAATGGAGTCGCTGTGGCAGCCCATAATGGACAAAATACTTCTCCATAAGTACCTTGGCTACTGTGGAAGCCTTCTGGTCTTTGGTTGGGAAAGCTTGGGCATACCGGGTGAAATGATCGGTTATCACCAGAAAATTTCCTAGTCCACTCAGGTCGGGTTCGAGGCAGAGGAAATCAATGCACACCAGATCCATTGGGCCTTGACTTTGTAGATGGCCCATTGGGGCAGCTTGATGGGGTAAAGTCTTCCTCTGAATTCAGCGTGCACATTAGTGGCAGTACTCCTCTACTTCTGCCCTCATGCAGGGCCACTAGAACCGACTTCTGACGAGTTGAAAGGTCATTTCCGCCCCTAGGTGGCCGTGTTTGTCATGCAGGGCAATCAGAACAGTCTCTCGATGTTTTTCCGGAAGGAACAATTGCCATTTATCTTCCAGGTCATCAGAGGGGCCCCTTCGGTAGACCACTCCCTGATGCACCTGCAACCTGTCCCACTCTTTCCTCAACAGGCGAGCTTCCTTTGAGGAGTGGCGCAGGAGTCTATTTGGATCCTGATTCTCCAGGGCTTCCAGAACCAATTTCCCCATGGGGTCTTCTAATTGGTCGCATCTCAGTTCCTTCTTGGACAGTTTCGGCAGATGGTCTTCCTCCAGTTGGGTTACTCCACAGTATTGTTTGGGGACTCCTACCATGGTAACTCCTATCTCTTCCGCCCTTGAGCCTCCTCTGGCTTGTAATTCAGCCCCTTGACAAAGGGCCCGCACCCCGTCAGGTGCCACTTGAGTCCAGTCCTCTGTGTTACTGGTGGGGGCATGAGATCTCCTGGACAGAGCATCTGCATCTCGATTTCCAGCCCCTGGCCTGTACTTTAGGCTGAAATTGAATCCAGACAGTGCGGCCAGCCACTTATGTCCAGTGGCGTCCAGCTTTGCTGTGGTGAAAAGGTAGGTAAGGGGGTTGTTGTCGGTCTTCACAGTGAACTCCGCCCCATACAGGTAGTCTTTGAGCTTGTCTACTACTGCCCACTTAAGGGCCAGGAACTCCAGCTTGTGAGTGGGGTAGTTTTTCTCGGAGGTGGTCAGGCTCCTGCTCATGTAGGCAACAGGCCGCAATTGTCCTTCGTGTTCTTGGTAAAGTACTCCTCCCAGACCGTCATGACTAGCATCTACATGTAGTTCATAGGGTTTGGTTGGGTCTGCGTAGTCCAAGACTGGGGCAGTGGTTAGGCTCTTCTTCAACGCCTGGAAGGCCTCTTCACACTTCTGGCTCCACTGATCTCTGACTGACTCTCCCGGCTTCCTGGGCCCTGAGTCGTCCTCTTCCCCCTCGGCCTTGAGTAGTTCATTCAATGGTCTGGCAATTCGGGCGAATCCTTCCACAAACCTCCTGTAATAGGAGCAGAACCCCAAGAAGGATCTGAGTTCTGTTACAGTGGCGGGACGTGGCCAGGAGGTAACTGCCTCCAATTTCTCAGGGTCTGTGGCCACCCCTTCTTCAGACACTATGTGCCCCAGATAGTTCACAGAAGACTGGTAGAGCCGACACTTCTCAGGCGAAAGCTTGAGTCCCTCCTCACTGAGTCTACTCAACACTTTTTCCAGCCTTTCTTCGTGTTCTTCCAGGGTTCTCCCAAAGACAATGACATTGTCCAGGCACACAAGGACTTCAATAAGGTTCATGTCTCCTACAGTCTTCTCCATGAGACGTTGGAAGGTAGCAGGAGCTCCAGACAGTCCCTGAGGCATTTGATCAAACTCAAAGAACCCCACTGGGGTTATGAAGGCTGTCTTCTCCTTGTCTTCTGGATGCATAGGGATCTGATAGTATCCACTCTTGAGATCCATAACGCTGAACCACTTGGCTCCAGACAAACTCTGTAAAGCGTCCTCTATCCTCGGAGTGGTGTACTGGTCGGGTATGGTTCTCCTGTTGAGAGTCCTGTAATCTATACAGAGCCTCAATGACCCATTCTTCTTCCTGACCACCACTATCGGGGAGGCATAGGGGCTTCTAGACTCCCGGATCACACCAGTCCTCTTGAGTTCTGCGAGTTGTTCCCTTAGATCCTCCAGATCTGCTAGTGGTATCCGCCTGACCCTCTCTCTAAAGGGCTTGTCTTCTTGGAGGTGGATTCGATGGGTGGCACTCCTTGCACACCCCACATCGAACTCATCTTTGGAGAAGATCTTCTCCCATCTGGTCAACTGGGCCTTGGCTCTCTCTTTCCAAGCCCTGGGCAGATTCGGGTTTTCCATAGACAGCTTCTCCCAAACATCTCCTTCACCCGTCCCCTTGACTTCTGACAGGGTAACCGGGGCAGCAGGGCTCACCTGGCCCAGCAGCATCCTGGCTGGGATTTCCATGGGGCCACCTGTAGTGTTCCTAACACTCACCGGAACTCTACAATGGGCCTTCTTCAGGGCCTTCAGTGGAATCACTTCTGGTATCACTTCCAGACCGGAGGACTCTTCCCTTGGGTCGGACTCCAGCATGACAAAGGGTCCAGGCTGCTCCCAAGTAAGCTTCACAGTGGCTCTGAGACAGGTTACTTCGCCGGGCTGCAACACTACCCCTTCTCTTCCAAGTCTCCACACCTTCCCTATCCCCTCTCTAGGGGTCTTCTGCTCTAGGACCAGCCGTTGGTAGGCCGTCTTCAGCATGGGGTGTATCTTGGTGGCCGCTGGCCCCTTATCTTTCACTAGAGCGGTCAGGAGTCTTCGGACCAGGTCCGTGTTTGTCCCTATTATAAGGAAACTCTTGTTGGCTCCTGGCGGCCGAGGGCACACAATTGCCAAGGTGTCAAACACTTCAGCCTTCCCAGCCACAGACGGGTCAAAGGTCATCTTGATGGGCAGATAGCCATCGTAAGGGAAGCTCTGGGTTCCAATCCCCCATATTTCCAGTTCCTCTATCTTCTGGATGGGCAGATGACTCAAGTGCTTATCGTAGAAATCCCGGTATAATAGGGTCACTTGTGCCCCAGTATCCAAGATGGCTCTGGTGTAGACTCCCTCCACTTGAATGGGCACTATAGGAGATGGGCCTACCAGCTTCTCCGGATATGGCCTGGCGGGGGTTGCCTTCTTCTGGTCCTTTCCCTTCGGACTCTCTCTCGTCCAACTCCCTTTGGACTTTAGTCTTTCTTGAGCCTGGTATGCATTGATTTCCCTCCCTTCAATGGGTGTACAGACCCGCTGAGGGATATTATTGTTTTTCTTAGGTGTGCATCCCCTCTGGGGAGTGCTGTGCTTATTCTGAGGGGTCTTGCCCCCTTTCTCTGTGGGGTGTATCTCTGTTGAGAAATGTTGTGTTTCCTCTGAGGTGTTTTATCTCCTCTTTCCTTCTGCTTTGCATTCAGCTTGGAGCTCACTGAAGATGATGGGCACCCGGTTGACTCCTTCTCCGGGGCTTTCTGGAGTTTCCCGCCGGCCTGTGGCTATCTGCTTTCTTCTTCTTGGGACTGGAACATGTAGCTACAATGTGGCCAACTCCCACAATTAAAACAGATTATGTCCCCCCAGTCCTGCAGAGATGCGGGTGCCGAAACAGCTGGGAACAGTTCCTTTCTCGTTACCTCTTTCTCTGGACCCTTTGTGTCTTTCGCCATCAGAGAGGTTAGCATCTCTAACACCTGAGACATTTGTGATTTCAAAGTGTCCACTTCTGAGTCCCTTTCTGGAGTCATGAGCGAGTTGACCATCACTGGTGTAGGGGCATGACTTGTCTTTATCACTGCCTGATCCTTCTGCAGTGCCTCCTCATCTCTGATGATTTTTATCAAATCAGAGTAAGTCAGTGACGTTCCTCCTCCTGAGGTTTTCAGGTGCAACCAGACTGGATCCGAGCGCAAAGCTCCCTTTAAGACTTGCTTCATTCTTGCCGCATCTGTATCTTGGGACATCATTCCCTTCTTCAAGACAATCTTACACAGCAACCTGCTCAGTCTTCTGACATACTCTGAAAGCTTTTCATTCGGCTGCTGGAAAGTATGTTCAAATTGGTAGACCATCTCTGTCACCTTTTCTAACTGACCGAACTCTTCCTGTAGCATGGCTAGACAGTCTTGAGCCGTGCAGTCTGTATTTCCAAACCAGAAACTTTTCACCGCTTCTGCTGCTGCGCCTTTAAGGCTTTCTACCACTCGTTGCCTCTTCTGCGCTTCAGGCACCTCCCATGCCTCCACTGCTTGTAATGCCTGCTCCACCCTAGTTTCGAAGTCTTCCTCCCCTGCAGGGACAGGGAGCTTCCCTGAGAATGTCTTTAGTCTCCGGTAGCTAGTCTCTACATGCACCGTGCTTGTCTTCTGACATTTGGTTAGCAGATCCCCTATTGCCTTTATCAATTCTGGTGATATAGCAGTGGCAGGTGCGGGTGCCACCGGGGGCGTCACCCCGTCTCCTCTTTCTGGTGAGGTACGGGCCGCAGCCTGCGGTGATCCCGTTGGTGATGGTTCTTTCTTTACAGTTACTGCGTGCGCCAACCTATAAGTTCTGTTATCTGGCGTCCGCACACACTTGCGCTTGCAAGCCTCTGGCATCCCGTCCCCGTACTCCACTAGTGCATACTGATATGAAGTGTCTGGGTCTGACTTTATCTCCATCACCCACGGTGTGTGATCTGGGGACACTGACTTCATTAACTCCTCTACCATCTCAGTTGACCATTCCTCCCCAGGGAGGCTGATGACTATCGAGTTGTTTGGCTCTGCCCTAGAGGCTTTGCACCACTCTTCTATTGCTTGTGGGTCCATGCCGGCACTTCTGGCGTTCACCTGCTGTATCAGGATCCCGGAAGAGAACCCCCACGTGTAGCGATACCTTCAGCCAAGAGGGCCGCATATTTAGTTTGGGCCCTGAAGACAGCTCCGCCAACCCCCGGCAATTTACTCGACCCCCTTCTGGCACAGTTAGTCTAGGGCAATATATATATATCTTATGCTCTATGGTTAAATTCAGACACCAATGCAGTGATAGAAGAATAACGAGTTTACTTCTACTGGCAATAAAATCAACAGTTATAACAAATCACAGGAATATATCTGCAGAGCCCTGCAGCAATAGACACACTACAACTAGTAAGATATGGCGCACACGCGCCACGTGTAACAGTGCTTCACTACGCGCCCCAGTAACTAAATAATCTATCTAGATGGCCAGGCCTGACCATTTTACTCAGTCTCTAGGGGGGTAAAATTCTTTGCATGCAAGTCTTTAAACGGTGGTGCACATTTCGGGAACACAATTTGTAATCCAAAGGGTTAAAAGCACCAACACAGAACACTCCACTAGAGATCCGTTCAACTCAGTTCTGCTATGGATCTCCAGTGGGGAGGGTGGGAAGAACTGAAATAGGAACTGGTGGGCCACGGCAGTCTATAGGCCTAACAATGGTATACAGTTTGTGGATTGAGCATATGAACCGAGTCAGATGCCACCCAGGCTCGCGATGGGGTGGAAGGCTCTTTTTGATAGCAGCGCAAGGCCCCAGGCTTCAGGCCTTGCACCACAGCGGATCCGCACAGGAAGATCTCTCCACTGAAGTCTCGTGTCCCAAAGAGGCCGAGCTCCGCCTTGCCTCCTCCTTATATAACCCCTCCCATGAGTCTCCGGGGTGGAAACATTGCCGAAAGGGGTTCTGGGTAAGGTAGTCCTGGGAGTCTTAAAGGGGACCCCACTACACACACTTCTTGGATCACCAAGGACTGTTTACATCATCACCAGCGCCACATTTTTTAGTTTCTTCGTTTTGTTGCAATATTATCTTATTGTTAATGCTGGCAGCTTTGTTTTTCTTCACTGGTAGTGCAACTTTTCTCCGCACAGTGAGGAACTGAAAAGACAGCAGGAGCTAGTTTTGCCGGGCAAGTCTCCAGGAGGGATCCACCAGAATTCAGCCAGGAGGGCTGGTGAGTGACAGACACAGTTGGCAGAGTTGGGGAGGCATGCCGGAGCAGACTGTCAGAGTGCAGTATGGAGAGTCAGCAGGAGAGACTGTGATGTCATAGGCAGTGGAGTCGGGCAGCTGCAGCCGGGAGGGCTGTCAGGGCCTGAAGAGGACTGACTGGAAGCAGTAGTCCACCAAGGTCAGCTAGCACTAAAGCAGGGGTCTCAAACCTGCAGCCCTCCAGCTGTTGCGGAACTACAAGTCCCATCATGCCTCTGCCTATGGGAGTCATGCTTGTAACTGTTTAGCCTTGCAATGCCTCATGGGAATTGTAGTTCTGCAACAGCTGGAGGGCCACCAGTTTGAGACCCCTGCACTAAAGGCTTTCCTATTTTTGTTGCTACACTAAAAGGGGCCTGCATTAGCAACTTCCTGCAAATGGCAGTTGCTAATGCCTGGCTGGAACCAGAATCAGGCCTAACCATGCGCTAGCTGTAGCAGGAATCAAGTATTGAACAGGAGAGAGAGGAACAGTCTACAAATAAGCGTTGTGCTGGAGGAGACTGGAACTCTAGAAGTGTAAATAGAGGTTCCAACTGATCATCTTATTGATTCCATTATTGATTCTGGGCATGCCATAATTTTTCTAACCCTATCCATGTTCAAAATCCCTCAATAAAATGCAAAACAAACATACATTGTTCATTGTCTCAAGAGTGACTAGGAAGTGAGAGGGCGTGGTGACCGGACTCCAAGATGGACGCTTAGCCCAGGAGCTCCGCTTGTCAGCCTGAGATAGCATCAGCCTCCACAGCCCACCGGCGATCCTGCGAGCCCTGCGATCGGTCATCCGATCACTGACCTGCCGAGGAACAACCGGTGATGCCCAGGAATCGTAAATCACCGCTGCAGCCCCAGAAACTAGACAGCTTCTTCGGAGCAGCAGCGAGGGGAATGCAGCAAAATGGCGGCGACGACGGAGCGCGAGTCCCACAGCACGCCTCGCAGCCAGGAGCACTTACCACAGGCAACGGACCGCCGTCCGTCGCCATCCGCTCGGCTACAGCACACAGCGCTTCCTCCTCCGGGACATCCAGCCCCTCAACGCGGAGCCCAGCCAAATCGAGGCCGAGGAGGGATTCCCCAGCTAGGCCGCAGCCGGATCTCAACATGGAGGTAAGCGGGCCGCAATCCACCAGCACTAGCCAGCGGCAACAGAGGGGGGACCCCATATCAGAATTCCCCACGGCAGATAGACCAGTATCCGACACCGTGCTGAAGGACATGCTCCTTTCACTGAGAACATCCCTGCAGTCAGATATATACAGTGGGATCACTGCATGCCAAAAAGAAGTACAGGCCATAGGACAGAGGGTCCATGTTGTGGAAGACAAAGTGGAAGAGCACACTTCTGCATTTAACATGATGGTGGATGCCATCAAGGCACAGGGGGAGGAAATAGTTTGGCTCAAGGATAAGATGGCGGACCTCGAGGACAGATCAAGAAGGAATAACCTCAAACTGAGAGGGGTCCCTGAAAATGTTCCCCCCACACAGCTCCTTCAATACACCCAGACTCTGTTCTCCACGTTGCTGCCAGATGCAACAGCACAGGATCTTATCATTGATAGAATCCATAGGGTCCCTAAACCGTCGTTCCTCCCTGACGAGACTCCCAGGGATGTACTGATGAGAGTACACTTTTTTCACGTCAAAGATCGCATACTACAAGCGTCACGTACCCCAGGGAAAGTCCCGCCACAATACGCCAACATCAGGATGCTACCTGACCTGTCCAGACACACTCTTCAGCGCAGACGCAATCTGCTCACTGTAACCAAAGCATTGAGGAATCACAACATACCGCATAAGTGGAAATATCCAGCCACTCTTATTATCACCTACAATGGGACCAGTGTCTCAGTGTCCAAAATAGAGGAAGGGCTGGCTGCTCTACGCCAATGGGGGATTCTCCCGGAACAAGTTCCTCAATCCCAATCCTCTGCAAGCCCACGGCCAATACAGAATGAATGGCAGGTAGTGTCACACAAGAAGGCTAGTAAGAAAAAATCCGGTGAAGCAACATAATTACTTACACTCACCAATCTCGTTTATCTCAGGTGCACAGGTACCGCAGTGAGGTACCAACTGTACACCCTCCGTTCTGCACTTGCAGCTACGTCTGCTCGAGGATCAATTTATGGATCCATTTCTTATGCAAATCCAGTTAATATCTATTTTTTTTCTTATGTCTCCGTTGCTGTTTTCCTTTTTTCTCCCCAGTGTCCCTTTTGATATACACAGGAACGCTCAATGTATAATGACAGCGGTAAATGAAGAACATGTTAGACTACCCTCAGCATACCACAAGGATGGACGAAGCCAACCAACTTTCTCCGAGACGAGTAAGTGCCTAACCAGTTTCCTCACACACGATAACAATCCAATAACACTATGACGATTAAGATCCTATCTATTAATGCCCGGGGTCTGAACCACCCGGTAAAACGCTTCTCCATGTGGAAGGAAGCCGGCATTCAGAGAGCTGACATACTCTGTGTGCAGGAAACACATTTCCAAAAAGATGCTGCCCCGAAGTGTTCACATAAGGACTACCCTTTCATATAAACGGCTTGTACGCCTGCCAACAAGAAGGGAGGAGTCCTATTAGCCATCAAAAACTCCCTATCATTCCAACCGAAAACGACTGTTCTGGACGAGGGAGGCAGGTATATAATCCTTACGGGAGACATCAATTCCAAACCATACACGATTGTGTCAGTATATGCCCCTAACACTCACCAACTCCGCTTCTTGAGGAAAATCCTTACCAAAGCCCAAAATTTGCAATATGGCAACCTCCTGATATGCGGTGATTTTAACATGACATCGGACCCGCTACTGGATACTACCTCTGGCAAACCCAGGACCCACCTGTCTCTACAACCTTTGTTACACAAAGTGGAACTCTTTGATGTATGGAGATGTCTCCACGCCAACGAACGTGACTATACTTTTTTCTCGAACAGACACAGTTCATATTCTCGTATAGACATGTTCCTAACTGATAAATGGTTGCTGCAGAACGTTGAAAAAACTAGTATACACAATATTACATGGTCAGACCATGCTGCTATATCTTTGTCTATTATAGAAAAGGGTGTCTCCCCTTCTATCCCCATCTGGCGTAGTAACAATAGGGTTCTTCAAGAACCAATCCTCCAAAAGTCTATAGCCCAACACCTAACGAATTACTTCGCAGAAAATGCTGATTCTGTAACTGATCCAAACATTCTGTGGAATGCACATAAAGCCTATATTCGAGGGGTATTAATCCAAATTGGCGCTAGGGAAAAAAGAAAACTAACGCACTCACTTAACTCTACTATTGCTGACATACAGGTTCTAGAAACCATGCATAAGCAGTCACCGTCAGAACCCTTAACTAGTAAACTGTGCGCCAGCAGAGAAAAGCTTAGAGAACTTCTATCGCGCCAATTTGATAGGCACCTAAGACGCCTGAAACTCCTTCACTATGCCAACGCGGACAGAGCAGGAAAATATTTAGCAAATAGACTCAAAGCCACTCGTTCCAAAACTAGAATACAATACCTGAAACACCCATCCACTTCACTAAAAATTATTCACCCCCAAGATATAGCCGATCAATTTGCTGACTACTATAGCTCGCTTTACAACCTCCAGAGAGACTCCAATACCCCTCAACCGACAACAGAAAAAATACAAACGTTCTTGCACACGCTGAAACTCCCATCCCTTTCCCAAACACAACTGGAGGACCTAAACAGCCCAATCACGGCACTAGAAATAGAACACATAATTGACTCTTTACCAATCGGGAAATCCCCCGGCCCAGATGGCTTTTCCAATGAATATTTCAAAACATTTAAACAGATCCTTTCGCCCCACATGTCTAAAGTCTTCATTAAAGCCACAGAAACAGCGACACTTCCACAAGAATTGCTAAAAGCACACATAGTCACACTCCCTAAACCAGGGAAAGAACCCCACACACCAGCTAACTTCAGACCCATTTCACTCTTAAACACTGACACAAAAATATTTGCAAAATTACTAGCTAAAAGACTTACGCATATTATACCACTAATCATTAAAAAAGACCAGATGGGCTTTATAAAGGGGAGGCAGACCTCTGACGCTACCAGAAGAATCATCAATGTAATACATCAGGCTGAAAGAAATCGAACGCCTTCTCTGCTGCTCTCTATCGATGCAGAGAAGGCGTTCGACAGGGTCCATTGGACCTACATGGAAATGGTTCTGGAAAAATTTGGGTTCAAGGGATCAATTTTAAAAGCTATTCTATCTCTATATTCATGTCCATCCGCCCAGGTGTACTCTGCAGGCCTACTGTCTAAATCATTTGACATATCAAATGGGACCAGACAGGGCTGTCCCCTGTCCCCAACTATTTTTAATCTTATGATAGAACCACTAGCTGAAGCAATCAGATCAACGCCCTCGATCACGGGCTTCCAGTTTGGTTCCAATATACATACCATTAATCTATTTGCGGATGATGTAATTCTACTTCTGACTAATCCTTTACAGTCCCTAAAAGAGGCGCACAAAATATTAACAACATTTGGGGATATATCCTACTATAAGGTCAACTTTACAAAATCTCTCATCCTAGACCTAGGAGTACAGTCTCAAATGAAACAGTCCCTTCAAAAACAATTACCATATACTTGGAGCGCGGGTAGTATCACGTACCTGGGTATCTCACTCACTAGTAAAATAGCTGCCCTCGCTAAAACTAACATGACTCCGCTGGTAACCAAACTGGAAGCCCAACTCAAGGCCATTTCGAGAACTGAAATCTCATGGATGGGTAGAATCTCCGCATATAAAATGTTCATCTTACCACAAATTTTGTATGTATTTCGCACTCTGCCTATTCATATCCCTATTCATTTCATCAATAGTCTCGCTAGAATGGGTTGGAAGTACATATGGAAGGGAAAAAGAGCTAGGTGTTCCAGGAACAACTTGACTTCACATAAACAAGCGGGAGGGGCGGGTTTCACGGACATTTATGACTACCTATGGGCGGTGCGCCTAGACCAAATTAAACTCTGGTTTCAACAATCCGACGCACCTCTTTGGGTTGACATAGAAACTTATTTATCCCCAACGAAAGATCTTACCCAATTACTCTTAGGAGACCGTTGGACTCCATGGAACATATCTCTTCTCCCGCCTACCATGCAGACATCATTGAGAGCATGGAGACTCCTTTTAGATAAGCGTTACACGGACGTACAAACCATGGACTTCGACCTTCCCCTGAATATATTGGAATCCAAGATCCCAATGTTGGACGTCACTGACATGATGGACAAAGGCATATATCACATATCGGACCTATATGAAGGCCCACGACTCAAACCCATAGAACAAATCATGACACAATATAAAATCTCCCCACAGGGCACTTACAAATGACTCAGAATTACACACTTCTTGAGATGTCAGGCACCCTCATTAGCGACAATGCCGATTAAAATTTGGCAGTTCTATTCCAGTGCAGGACTAGACAAGAAGGGTATTTCCTTTTTCTATAACCTACTGCAAGACAGACTGACATTCAAGAAGACAAAAGCAATGCAGAAATGGGAGGTAGACATAGGCGATACATTCTCGGACAAACAATGGCACAGGGCCTTCATGGCAGTACACAAGTCTTCCCACTGTGTGAAGCACTGGGAACTGATGATCAAGATAACAAATAGATGGCACTATACTCCTTTCCGACTTGCCACGTTCTTTCCGGGAACATCCTCGCACTGCTGGAGGGACTGTGGGCATGTTGGTAACTTATTACATATGTTCTGGCACTGCCCCAGCATAAGAAGTCTATGGAACCAGGTTTTCCAGCAGATTTCCTCCATGACTGGCATACTGACACGACCCGATCCAGCTTTAGCATTACTGCACCTAAACATTGACAAATTCCCACGGACTGTTAGGCAAGTCGTGACACACATGCTTCTGGAAACACGTCTGCTGATATTGCGCAATTGGAAGTCTAATAAAACTACAAACATCTCTGAAGTCATAGCAGCAGTTCATAGAAATTATACGTTCGAACGCCTACTAGCGATCAATTCTCTAACATGTAAAAAATTTGATGATGACTGGGCTATCTGGCCCAAGTCCCTTGGTTAAATTGTACACTTACCACAACTGTGTATCACCTTTTGTGTATATCTCTTTATGTTCCCCTTGTTTATATTCTATCCTCTATCTCTGTCTATTATATGTAAAAGAAATTCTTCAATAAAAAACTATTGCTTTAAAAAGAGTGACTAGGAAGTGAATGCCGGGCTGGGGCAGGATGACAGGTGGACCACAATATCCAACAGCCCCTACGGAGGTATCGCTACATAACATATTGGCCTAAACTGTTGAAGATTATTTTTTTTACATTTTTTGGGGGATATTTATTATAGCAAAAAATGTAAAAAATATAGTTTTTTTTTCAAAATTAACGATCTTTTTTTGTTAATAGCGCAAAAAATAAAAACTGCAGATGTGATCAAATACAACCAAAAGAAACCTCTATTTGTGGGGAAAAAAGGACGTAAATATTGTTTCGGTACAGCGTTGCATGATCGCGCAATTGCCAGTTAAAGCGACGCAGTGCCGTATCGCAAAAAATTACCTGGTCATTAAGGGGGAAAATCTTCTGGGGCTGAAGTGGTTAACTGGCAATTGCTCGGTCATGCAACACTATACACAAATAAATTTTTATCATTTTTACCATTTAACCACTTCAGCCCTGGAAGGATTTAACCTCCCTGGCGGTATGATTATGTCCGATTTTTGATGCTGAAAGCGGGACCATTATTTTGCATGGAAATTTGGCGTTTTATATTGTAGGCCTGTAATTCTTAGAAATAACTCACTTAAATCTGTCCAAACAAGAGTCTAGTAGACATCCCGGGTATGATAAAGTTTGAAACACAAAATCATACATTATAATATAATAACTATAAATACTAAAAAAAATAATAATAATATAATAATTATAATAAAATGAATTTCCCCACTATTCATTATCGCTCAATTCTGCAAGTGTTATTTACTATCGCTGTTTTCTAGCTGGTCTCAAACCACTTTTGACATAAAGGGACATGGTGACGTCATCCCCTTACTGCTCGATCTCCTAGGACGGGTCTACTTGTCGGCGTCCGGCCGGCGCCGCAAGTTTAAGGCTGTTTCCTTGCAACATTTCTGTAAGTGTTTTATCTTAATTTGTATATAATAAACCCAAGGATTTTACACCAGCGAGGCATTCCTTTCCTCTTTTACATGGTATTATTGCGGTCATACTGCCTGCCTTTTGCTGTGGGAGTTTCGTTTGAAGAGGTGGATATAGGAATTCTTACCATCTTACTGGGATTGCTTTGATGCGATTATAGGTCCTCCGTCATAGGGGACCAATTTAATCCGGTAAGCTGCTGACCTGCATTTGGTGGTGGATGTCACTCTCGCAGGGAACGGAGCCTGGCATACAGAGGCATCGGGCGGAGGACACAGCCCGCGGACACAACGGGGGGACATTGCAGGATCCTGGGGACAAGGTAAGTAACCTGCACCAGGATCCTGCAATGCAATCCTGAGTGTGGCTCGGGGTTACCACTAATGGTACTGAAATCTCACCCCGAGCCACACTCGGGTAAACCGCCGGGGAGGTTAAAGAGCAAATGCAGTCTGCTTACATAATCTATAATAAAAACATCGTTGCCATTCTGAAGCTTCCCTCCAACCACTTTGCATATTATTTTATATATACTGTGATTCTGTACTTGCCAAATATGCTGCAAAAATCTCCCTCCGCTGAGTCTGGCTACAACTATTTTAACTGTGGGCAGCAGAAGCTGCTGCCTGTTCACTTCCTGGATTTACACAGACACACAGAGGCACACCTCCACCTCTGCAGCTTTCATTGGCCCTCTTATGACTCAGCCCCCCCCCCCGGAAAACTCTTACGAGAGTGAGAGAGAGAGAGAGCAGAGCAGGGCATGATTTCATAAGGCTTTTTATCAGACAAGAAACAGGACGTGGGCTGTATAAGGTATTTACTGGCAGAAAAAAGGCCCTTTAATTTGTAGTTGTTAATAAAAGCTCCTTTGTTCTCTTGCCTCCCTGATGATGTGGTTAGCGATAGTGCATTTTAAGTGCTGCTGAAATCATTTACTCTAATACTATAAGCACTTCATGGTTTTCCCAGGGTGGTTTTATGAGGACAAAGATGATCTGAACAGACTGTTTATTTGTTAAATGTGCTGACCAAAAACATCTTAATAATCATTAGGCCATATCATAATTTGGAGATTATTAGCTATTTAAAATGTGCTTGTGTCAATACACAATGGAATACTATCACATTATTGAACTAATTTAAATTGAAGATGGATACCTGGATTTGCTCTTTAATAACACATGCACTGGTAAACATTATTTAAACTGCTGCATTAGCAATTAGACCAACAAAACCTTTCTCTTGACAAAGAAATTATTCTGTCGTTAAAAAGTTAACTAAGGTGACAAAAAGCTTAACTAATTGTCCAGTGTAATTGTGTCTGATAAATGTAAATTTAGATATCAGTGTAACCATGTAAAAACCTTACTGCTTTGTGTGCAGACTTTTCCTGTGCCTTCTTATGTTCCTGTTTTAGGCCTTAAAGAGTAACTCCACTTTTGTTGAGAAAAAAATCATTCCCCTCCCCCTACATTGCAAGAATTTTAACTAACTTTGTTGCATATTCCTACCTTTTGTTATTCAGAAGAAATCACTGTTTGTTCCTCTGTGTCCCTGTTCTCAGTGAATCTAATGGGAGTGGTTACATAATTATCAACCAGCTGCTGCACCTACAGGGCTCTAATGAGGGAAACAGCTGGGTCTGCATCTCTTTAGACATCATTTCCCATTGGGAGTATCTCACCATTTTTGTTGCAGGGGATGCCTGAAATCCGATTTGTATCTTAGTGCAGACTTCTGAGAAAATCAGTAAGCCAATCACACAAGCAGGAAATTATGTTTTTACAGAAAATTACAGAGCTGCAGGTTGAAAAGGAAAGGTCATTTTTAATTACATTCAATTACAATATGAATTGTATCACAATTGTATACGCTATATTATAATTTTTTTATTTATTTGCTATTTTTTCCCACAAAAGTGGAGTTATCACATCACACATAACCCTTGCCACAATACTATGCAAGAAACTGTTATATTATGACAGCATTTTAAAGTTCTGGAAAACAAAAATCAGGATATGGATGGCCAAGGGTAAAAATAAACAACAGAACTTTAAAGACATTCCATAATTAAACAACCTCAGTAATGACGTTGGTCAAGCCCTTACCTTGCCAGGGCATTTTTCAGTTTTCAGTACCGTGAGACTTTGACTCACAATTACTTGGTCATGCAACACTGAACCCAAATTAAGTTAATATATTTTTTTTTTTTTAGACAGAGAGATTAATATTAACAACACTAGGGGTTTTATTTTTGTACAAAAAAAAAAAAGAAAAATGCGGACCGCATTGGCAACCAGCCTCTGACGCAGCCAACAGGGATCAGTGAAACCAGTTAGGCCAGCACGGCCCATCTCTGGACTACACGCCTTTGACCCATACATACTTTGCAAGGCTGCTGTTTTCAAAGACAAGGGAGGAACTTATCCCTGGATCCTGGACCTGTGGACTTGATCACAAGTTGATAAGTATCAATACATTTACCATTTTTTGGAAAGGACTAATATTTTTCTGGAAAGGATTACCTCTTCATTTTGCGGTTTCGTTTGGGGTTTGAGAGCAAGTCTTCATAGGGACTCTGATTGGTAGGGTGATAGAGAGGTCAAGGAGGACCATGTTCTTATGGTTCCAGTAAGCCATACATCACTTTAATGGACACTTGTATTCACTGCTACACCACTTGCACACCTCCTTATGACCACTGTTACCTAGCATCTAGCAATGCTCCCTCATTTCTTTACAGCTACCTTCTACCTGAAGACAATCATCTACTTGTCCACAGTTTTCCAATACAGATCGGGAGAACCATTGATATCATCTCATAGCTTGTGTGACTTCATCTTCCCTTTTTAAATATAATTTTAACCTTGATTTAACACTTGGGTTACTCTTCATAGGTCATTTAGACCTGGGTATATTATCCCAGCTGTATTACAGCATTTTTACAACTCCTGCAACATGGGTGGAAATGCACCACCTGTCCAGAGATGGTCCTTTTGTTTTTATAGCTTTAATGCTAATATATGTATGATGTTTTTTAATGTCCATATCTTTTACACCAATAAATCTTTTTGCTAATCATGTTTGTATGATAAATGAAGTTCCATAGATATGTGCTATCACAGGTTTTTATTTCAAGTTTGTCATGGTATCTGTATACTCCCTGCTGTGCTCACTGGATTGTTACGGGCTCATTACCTGTATCTGTCTAGTGAGTTTGCACTGCATGGGGGAAAGAGGAAGAGAAGCACTGAGTCTTTATGTTCTACTATCATCACGGGTGTTCCTTCCTTATACACTTTTAGCAACAATTGGATGATATACTACACTATGAGTTTTTTCTTCAGATTTTTTCATTTTATGGTGGAGAAAGAGACGCAAGCACTCACTATCATTAGCAAGATTCTTCTGGAGACCTACAGGTGCCCTCAATGGAACTGATTCAATGAGGCATTTTTGTTGAGTGACTTTTTCTCCCATAATTTTGCATTTGGAGGACATTTTCACTTGACACTTTATGGACTTGTTTTGGTATTTACCTTAAATAGGATTTGTGCCCTTTATGTGCCGATTGTCAGGTGTGTTGGGAGCTGCACAATAGCACTGCAATTTTTGTATTTTTCTTTAAGTAGAGGTACCACTAAAATGAAGGTCAATCAGTCAATATGGTCAACATCAGCATGGTGGTCTTAGTGCAAGGGTAAAAAAAAAACAGGGTGCCACCAGTTCTTTAAAGTGTTCTGACAGCTTTCTTTTAGATCTACAGTATAGACCAGTGTAGCCCTGAGTCCCACTTCTGGCTTTGACCCAACAACACTCATACAATGCCACAGGCCACTGACACACATGCCTACTTGCTGATACTTGAGAGTGGAAATTACACTTTGTTTTATGTAATAAATTATTGTTATATATTTCACTAGGTAGATGCTCTTTTTATTTCTAATACATTTTTAGAAGATTGTAAAAGATGAACAGTAATTTAGGAAGTACCTTATGATCTAAACAAGATGGCTGCTGCTCTGTAAAAATGATATGGGCTCATCTAAATAAAATACTAAATAAAATAACATGCCCTCAACTCATATAATCCTTATCACTCAGCTTCCTGTCATATGAGCACAAAACATTTCACAGATTTGCATTCTCCCAGCATGGACTTTGTCAGGAAAGGTTCCATCCGCTGGTGGCATTTATTATTTATCTTGCAGTACTGTGGTCCACCAGCAGGTGTCTCCTGGCAGTTTGTAACTGTCAGGAGAATCTTTCCCTGCTGGTGTTGTATTATCTTTTGGACGCAGTACTGGTTTCCACCAGCGGATGGATCCTGGCAGTGTGGAGCAGACTGCCCTCCCTCCGATCAGGTGTGACCTGAAGCTAATCAAGCATTCCTATAAATACCCGGCAGGTGTATACACACACTGCCCTGGTATCGTCCTTGTGCCCTGACCTGTAGCCTGTCTACTTGAACCTCGGTTCCTGTAACCTGAACCTGAACCTGTTGTGTCTGTCCTGATCCCTGCTCTGCAGCCTGGTTGCCCCCTGCTTGATCCTGTCTCCCTGTCCCGATCCATGCATCCGTCCTCTCCCTGTCCTGTGTTCCTTACCCCATCTGCTGATCTCCCTGTGTATGACCTTGGCCTGGCTAACGTTTATGCTTCTGGAATACCCCTTTGTCCATCTGCCTACCTGCTGTGTATGACCCTGGCCTGGCCCTGTTTATGATTCTGGTTTCCCCATTACTTGTACATACTTGTCTGTTACTGTTATTATTTGTGGGTTCTGTTTGGTATTGGTTATTGTGCACTGTGTGGTTTGGAGGTGGTTGTATCTATACTATTTCACTTATCTTTAATAAATCATTATATTTCACTTACACATGTTTGGGTTTCCTTTGTTGCAGTTCACATAGTTCTGATCTTACCTGATATGTGACAGTATACCAGGGCCATTCCTGATCAGAAGTGACTGCACAGGGGAACTGTTTGTTTGCAAACATGAACACGGATGAGGTTATTTATTTTTCTCTGCTGGCAACTGAAAGTGGTGATTATTGCCGTCAGGCTTTGGAAGGATGGTCTAGGGCAGTGTTTCTCAACTCCAGTCCTCAAGGCGCACCAACAGGTCATGTTTTTGGGATTTCCTGCAGATGAAACAGCTGTGGTAATTACTAAGGCAGTGAAACTGCTCAAATCACCTGTGCAAATCAATGGAAATCCCAAAAATATGACCTGTTGGTGCGCCTTGAGGACTGGAGTTGAGAAACACTGGTCTAGGGATCAGTTGTTTGCGGCTATCCGATCGGCTCACCTCCTGGTCGATCAGGGGTATATACTGTTTGGGGAGGTGCAGCCTCTGATTAAAATCTGTACTGAGCTGGCCCTGCCCTGTATTCCTGAGGGCCATGATGATTTCACCCCTCCTTTCACCATAAATCAGGTTATATCCCTAGTATGGCTGTTTGAAGATGATCCTGCTGATTTTTGTGAGCACTACTCAGCCAGTTCCCCACAGGTGATTGCTGAGTGCATTAAGTCTGGTCAGTCCTTTGTTAAACAGGGAAATTTAAGACCACAGTTTGTACAACCAATACTCTCGGCATGGTCTGATATGTTACAATCAATCCCAGCCAACCCACAACAAACCACTTCTACCATCAGACACCTACCTGCTCAAAAGCCTTTTCTCCCGTCACCCATGGCAACCCCAGTCGCAGCTCGGTATACGCTGCTTCCCACCAGATACCAATCTCCAATCTCTGCCCCCTGTACCTATCCTGCATTTAATCCACCTGTCTCTTCTCAACTACCTACAGCTTCCCCACAAGATTTTCCTCTGGCCACTGTTCCCTCTTCCTTGACATATCCCAGCCCTTCTCGTCAGTATGTCTCACCTCCTACCTACAGTCCTGCAGCCACCTACAGATCTCCAGCAGTTAAACCAAAGAAGAAATGGAAATTCTTTCCAACCCACACGATCCTGCCAGTAACCCAACCTGCCTTCACACCAAACAGTCTAATCCAGCCTGCAGTTCCAGAGCCCGCCTTCCAGCCTGCAGTTTCAGAGCCAGCCTTCCAGCCTGCAGTTTCAGAGCCAGCCTTCCAGCCTGCAGTTTCAGAGCCAGCCTTCCAGCCTGCAGTTTCAGAGCCAGCCTTCCAGCTCGCAGTTTCAGAGCCAGCCTTCCAGCCTGCAGTTCTCAAGCCAGCCTTCCAGCCTGCAGTCCCAGAGCCAGCCTTCCAGCCTGCAGTCCTTGAGCTAGCCTTCCAGCCTGCGGTCCTTGAGCCAGCCTTCCAGCCTGCGGTCCTTGAGCCAGCCTTCCAGTCTGCGGTCCTTGAGCCAGCCTTCCAGCCTGCGGTCCTTGAGCCAGCCTTCCAGCCTGCGGTCCTTGAGCCAGCCTTCCAGCCTGCGGTTCTCGAGCCAGCCTTCCAGCCTGCGGTTCTCGAGCTAGCCTGCCAGCCTGAAGACCCTGTACCAGCCTGCCAGCCTGAAGACCCTGTACCAGCCTGCCAGCCTGAAGACCCTGTACCAGCCTGCCAGCCTGAAGACCCTGTACCAGCCTGCCAGCCTGAAGACCCTGTACCAGCCTGCCAGCCTGAAGACCCTGTGCCAGCCTGAAGACCCTGTGCCAGCCTGCCAACATGGAGTTCCCGTGCCAGCCTTCCAAACTGAAGCCCTGATGACAGTGTCCCAGTCGGAAGATCCGGTGCCCGTTTCCCGGCCTGTGGTTGTGGTGCCCGTTTCCCGGCCTGTGGTTGTGGTGCCCGTTTCCCGGCCTGAGGTTGTGGTGCCCGCTGTGGTGCCCGTTCCCTGGCTTGATGTTGTGGTGCCCGTTTCCCGGCTTAAGGTTGTGGTGCCCGTTTCCCGGCTTGAGGTTGTGGTGCCCGTTTCCCGGCCCGAGGTTGTGGAGCCCTTTTCCCGGCTCGAGGGTATGTCGTCTGCTGCCCAGCCTGAGATGATCCCGTCTGCTGCCCAGCCTGAGATGATCCCGTCTGCTGCCCAGCCTGAGATGATCCCGTCTGCTGCCCAGCTCGATGACCCGGAGCCTGCTGCCCAGCTCGATGACCCGGAGCCTGCTGCCCAGCCCGAAGTGTTCCTGTCTGCTGCCCAGCTCGATGACCCGGAGCCTGCTGCCCAGCTCGATGACCCGGAGCCTGCTGCCCAGCTCGATGACCCGGAGCCTGCTGCCCAGCCCGAAGTGTCCCTGCCTGCTGCCCAGCTCGATGACCCGGAGCCTGCTGCCCAGCCCGAAGTGTTCCTGTCTGCTGCCCAGCTCGATGACCCGGAGCCTGCTGCCCAGCCCGAGGTGTTCCTCTCTGCTGCCCAGCTCGATGACCCGGGGCCTGCTGCCCAGCCCGAAGTGTTCCTGTCTGCTGCCCAGCTCGATGAGCCGGAGCCTGCTGCCCAGCCCGAGGTGTTCCTGCCTGCTGCCCAGCTTGATGTGATTGTCTGCCCGGATGTGATTTTGCCTACTACCCAGCTGATTGCCATGAACCTTCTCCGGCAACAGCTAGTTGGAGCGCCTGGAGGCCGCTCCTTTGAGGGGGGGTACTGTCAGGAAAGGTTCCATCCGCTGGTGGCATTTATTATTTATCTTGCAGTACTGTGGTCCACCAGCAGGTGTCTCCTGGCAGTTTGTAACTGTCAGGAGAATCTTTCCCTGCTGGTGTTGTATTATCTTTTGGACGCAGTACTGGTTTCCACCAGCGGATGGATCCTGGCAGTGTGGAGCAGACTGCCCTCCCTCCGATCAGGTGTGACCTGAAGCTAATCAAGCATTCCTATAAATACCCGGCAGGTGTATACACACACTGCCCTGGTATCGTCCTTGTGCCCTGACCTGTAGCCTGTCTACTTGAACCTCGATTCCTGTAACCTGAACCTGAACCTGTTGTGTCTGTCCTGATCCCTGCTCTGCAGCCTGGTTGCCCCCTGCTTGATCCTGTCTCCCTGTCCCGATCCATCCATCCGTCCTCTCCCTGTCCTGTGTTCCTTACCCCATCTGCTGATCTCCCTGTGTATGACCTTGGCCTGGCTAACGTTTATGCTTCTGGAATACCCCTTTGTCCATCTGCCTACCTGCTGTGTATGACCCTGGCCTGGCCCTGTTTATGATTCTGGTTTCCCCATTACTTGTACATACTTGTCTGTTACTGTTATTATTTGTGGGTTCTGTTTGGTATTGGTTATTGTGCACTGTGTGGTTTGGAGGTGGTTGTATCTATACTATTTCACTTATCTTTAATAAATCATTATATTTCACTTACACACGTTTGGGTTTCCTTTGTTGCAGTTCACATAGTTCTGATCTTACCTGATATGTGACAGACTTTCTTGTAGATCTCTGCATTGGGTCATATAAAATTTCACAGTCATAAAGGAAGTTTAAACAAAATTGTGAAGTGGAAGGAAAATGATAAATGGTTTTCCAAATTTTTTACAAATAAAAATGTGAAAAGTGGCCCGTGCATTTGTATTCAGCCAAAGTCAATACTTGGTAGAACCACCTTTCGCTGCAATTACAGCTACAAGTCTTTTTGGGGATGTCTCTACCAGCGTTGCACATCTAGTGAGTAAAACTTTTGCTCATTCTTCTTTGCAAAATAGCTCAAGCTCTGTCAGATTGGATGGAGAGCGTCTGTAAACAGTAATTTTCAAGTCTTGCCACAGATTCTTAATTGGATTTAGGTCTGGACTTTGAATGGGTCATTCTAACACATGAATATGCTTTGATCTAAACCAGGGGTGTCCAAACTTTTTTCAAAGAGGGCCAGATTTGATGAAGTGAACATGCGTGTGGGCTGACCATTTTGCCTGAGATTCTTTGAACCATTAAATGAGGGGAAGGGAAGCACACACAATGCCACATCCGTAGTAATATTTGGAAAAACGTGAAAGAATAACTCAAAATAGAGATACCCAAGGATCGGACTTTAAAGGCAGTGACACATTGGATAAACAAAAAAAAAAAAATTATTCTAAAAGACAAAAGACAGTAACTACAGTAGTTGAAGAAATTAAAACACTGTATACAAGATGGTTTGTACAGATGTGGTCCCTGTGTGCGTCTACGCGTTTCGTCGAGAGGCTTCTTCAGGACGAACAGAGATAGCAAGAGAAAACACGCCTACTATCTTGGGAATAAAAGTGTATAATGTGTATTATCCCATAATCAAAAAAGTGCAAGCATGCACAGAATCGTTATGATGAACATGGGAACAATTCATATTTCAGAGAGTACCAGGGTAAGATTTTGGGTGCTTCTTAAAGCAGAAGGTAGCTAGAGACGAGGACCTTATGACCCAGCATACCAGCAGAAATACAACCTAGCAGTCTGTACACAGAGATAGACTGCGTGGGGACATCAGTGAGTGAAATCAAGGCTAGCAAAATATTGCAGCCAAACATTTAGGGAAATCAGGTACATCCTTAGATCCAGCCAGAGATATAAGCAAGATGATGGCCAAATAGTGATGGCCACGGATGGTATCACATGCAGATGTCCCCGGAGACAGCAGTATGCTGTCCCTGCTGAAGAAAAGTATCCCCACAACATGATGCTGCCACCACCATGTTTCATGGTGGGGATGGTGTGTTCAGGGTGATATGCAGTGTTAGTTTTCGGCCACAAATTGCATTTGCTTTTAGGCCAAAAAGTAAAATTTTGGTCTCATCTGACCAGAGTACCTCCTTCCACATGTTTGCTGTGTTCCCCACATGGCTTCTCGCAAACTGCAAACAGGACTTCTTTCGGCTTTCTTTCAACAATGACTTTCTTTTTGCCACTCCATAAAGGCCAGATTTGTGGAGTGCATGACTAATAGTTGTCCTGTGGACAGAGTCTCCCACCTGAGCTGTGGATCTTTTAAGCTCCTCCAGAGGAGGAGCCATGGGCCTCTTTGCTGCTTCTCGGATTAATGCTCTCCTTGCCCGGCCTGTCAGTTTAGGTGGATTTGCAGTTCTGCTATGCCCTTTCGATTTTTGGATGATGGATTGAACAGTGCTCCATCAGATGTTTAAAGCTTGGGATATTCTTTTATAACCTAACCCTGCTTTAAACTTCTCCACAACTTTATCCCTGACCTGTCTGGTATGTTCCTTGGCCTTCATGATGCTGTTTGTTCACTAAGGTTCTGTTAAAAAAAAAACTCTGAGGGCTTCACAGAACGACTGTATTTATACTGAGATTAAATTACACACAGGTGGACTCTATTTACTAATTAGGGGACTTCTGAAGGAAATTGGTTCCACTAGGGTAAATGGGGATGAATACAAATGCATGCCACATTTCACATATTTATTTGTAAAAAAAAAAATGAAAACCATTTTCCTTCCACTTCACAATTATGTGCCACTTTATGTTGGTCTATCACATAAAATCCCAATAAAATATAAAAATGTAAGTTTTTTGGTTGTAACAGGAAAAAGATAATGATAATGCTATGAGTGTCAGCTGTAGGCAAACCTGTGTTGTTAACAGCGTGGGAGGGAAGGGGTTAACCGTGTCCAGGGATGAGACACAATTAAAACTAGTAGCAGAGAGTCAGTAAACAGTTGATTGAAAAGTGACTCCTGGTGAGAATTCAGTTCCTTGAAAAATGGGAGAGTCTGTAGCCTGGGTATATTACCACAGGGAAATATAACTGACACAAAACAGGAGGCAGCACGCTGAAGGGTAAAAATACATTGAGGAGAAATACAAAAGAGAGAAAACAAGCAGCACCATACTAAATGCAGTACTGTTATCACACATTTTTTAATTTTAGTAGAAATGCACTCACTCTGAGTAGAATAAAAGCAGGCACATCATGATAATGTCCAATGGACAGCAAGGCTCCAAGAGGCGATCTTCTAGCACTGTAAGTTCTTGTCTGACGGCGCCGGTGGCTTCCAGTGTCCCAGGCTAGAGCAAACAAGGCGCAGGGGGAAATTGTCAGTCCAAGAGTCCCTGGTCGCGGTTGGAGTACTACTTTTTCAAGGCACTGTATAACACTCAGTAGCTGTCATTGGCTGTAGGTCTCCTTCTTAATAACATTTGAATGGGGATTATCTACCATATATGCCATTAGCTCAATGTAGTTTGTAGATGGAGGCCTACAACACCATCTATCAGTAACTTACAATGCTCTCCTACACTCTTTTACCAAGCAATTTTACACCTCCAGTCCAATGTAACTTTGTTAACTCCTGCCTAAGGGTGCATTCACATTTGCACATGCATCCTGTCAGTGATTACATTCGAGAACCCCAGCAAGGATTCCCCCAATTAGCTGCGCATAAACAGCCCAAATTAAAGCAATGGGAGGTTGCCAGCTAACCCCACCCACTCACATGTAATTGTTCATGGTGAAATCACATGCGAGTGATGTAATGGCTGGATGCATTCACAAATATGAATGCACCCTAACTGAAGTGTGTGGTTACAAACAAATCATGACATATGTTATGCATTAAATTACAGTAATTTGATTTTGGTCATTGGATTACTCATAAGGGTTTAAATTCAGGGGAATTGCACCAGATGATCTGAAGTCGCCTCTTGGACCAGTGGTAGAATGTTTCTGGGCAAAAAAGCAAAAATGGTAGTTGTTTTCATTAGTTTGAAACTAGCAAAAGAGAAGAAAGGTACACATTGGCAAGGAAACCCAAGTATTTGAAACAGTTTGGTAAGGTTTGTTTTGCTGGCTAACTTGGCGAACGTGTGCTGGAAACCTACTGTAATGTTTTTCAGATCAATTTTGTGTCATAGGACACGTTATTCTTGTGTCAATATGTGGAAAAGATTGGAAAATGTAAAGTCTGGAATGCTGATAGGATAATGTACCGTATATGCATACAGTACCTTTGATAAATAAGGAGTTCTGTTTGTACCCCCTATAATCACGAGTATGGATTAAAAGCAGTTGCACCATAAGTTGTTAATGGAAGCAGACAGCCACAGACTTCTGTAATACTATACAGTACATACTTGACATGAGTATACTTTGTACACAAATTTCTCTATCTATACTACCATGAAACTATTATTCTACTTAAAGAATGGCTGCTCCAATGTACATCTGGTGGCATTTTTCTTCCAAGTCTATTTCAGAGAACATCATTTATTGTTTGTGTCTGCCAGCTTTCACATTGTTGTAATTAGCGATAAGTGAATCATCACAAGACATCAATTTGACAATTCTAAACTCACTACAGTGTAGAATGACATAAGTTTCTATTGGCAATATATTTGGCTATAATTGCTTTTCATACGGTGCATATTTTGTCTGCACTGAAATGATTGTTAGCATTCACAGAAGAGGCACAACATTATTCATTTGTACTTGAAAAGTCGTCATTGTTTTCACTGGTTTTTACTGTTCATTGTTTTTATAATGACTAAAAAGGTAACATGCTTGGGCATGCATAAGCAGTTCATACTCATCCCAGGGCCGTCTTTTCGCGACTCCAGCCAAGCCCAAGCATCATTCAGCCGCCTCTCGCACTAATATAGGCCACCGGCACCGGTGGCGGCAAAGCACTTTACTTGCAAGTACTGTAGTTACTTGGCCTGGCAGTGGGGTAGGAGAGTGACAGGCGCCCCCATGCTTGCCGATAAGTGTGACTGGCTGGACCGGGTCTACGGGTAACTGGTGGAGGCGCAGCCTAAAGCTCCGCCTACCCTCTTCTGCGCAGCATCATCTTCTCCCCGAGAAGAGAGGAGACTTGGACAATTGGATGAAGGGGAACTCCCCAGGCAGCAGGTACTACTACCGTACTAAAGTCACAACGATCTTATCATCATCATCATGTGCATGTGTGCCAACTGCCAAGCAGCCAAATATAGTGCTCAATATGGATTAAATAAATTATAATTATGCATAGCCATAATTATCATAAATAAAGTGATTTGTGCAAGTAGTACCTGCTGTTGCACAAATCACTTTATTTATGATAACTATGGCTATGTATAATTATAATTTATTTAATCCACATTGAGCACTATATTTGATTGGCTGCTTGCTTCTGTTTGGGCCTGGGCCTGGCACATGATGACTTAGGCTACTTTCACACTGGGGCGTTGCGCCGTTGGCGGTAAAGCACAGCTATTTTTAGCAGCGATTTACCGTTGTTTTTGCAGTGCTATTCAGCCGCTAGTGAGGGGGAGAGGGGGTAAATTGCATTTTTATTCTCGTGTGTGATTCTGTAGACAGGGCCCCAGTGCACTGTATTGCCCGGGGGCCTATAATTCTCTTAAGATGGCACTGACTCATCCCATGGTCTATAATTTTTCAGAGCCCATTATTTTTGTTCTGTGTTGTGTATGTGGCCTTATGTTCAGAAAATACGTGGTGAGTCTGTGTGGGAAATTAAGATTGTGCTGAAAATTATTTATTTTTTAAAACTAAAATATGTATGGTGATGTTTAGGTGTTATTGGGATTGCAGGGCACTGGCCAGGAGCGTTTCTAGGTCTACAAAAGATCTGGGGCTAGAGGCCATAGCAGCGAAGTAAAGAAAGTCATACACTTGGGCAGCCCTCCCTTATATCAGGGTCCCCAAAGAGCCTCCCTACTTACATCTGGGTCCCCAGAAATCCCTTCCTTACATCAGCGTCCCCAGAGAACCCCCCTTACATCAGGGTCCCCAGACAACCCCCTCACATCTGGGTCCCCAGAGAACCCCCCTTAAATCCACTGAATGCTGGGGGTTTCCCGTGACGCGTCAGATGGGGGCAGGGTCACCCCTGACACCACGGGGAAACCGCCGGTAAGCCCCGTTGTGTCAGAGGGGGCGGGGTCACCCGTCCACAACACAGGTGGCCCTGCCCTCGATTATTTAACCTCCCAGGCGGTATTATTTTGTCTGGAATTTTGTACCAAAAGCGGTACAATTATGGTGCATAAAAGCATGGAAATTTGGTATTATGTATTGTAGGCCTGCAATTCTTAGTAATTACTTACTTAAACCTGACCAAACAAGAGTCTAGTAGACATCCCGGGTATGATAAAGTTTGATACACAAAATCATAAATTATAATATAATAAATAACTATAAATAATTATAACAAATAGTAATGTAATTATAATAAAAATTATTCACTAATGTAATCAAATCAAAAACACTGAAATTTGCTCAGTTGCAGAATTGTCGTTGTCATTGGATTTAGTGTTTGATGACGAATTTCCCCACAAATCACTATCGCTCAATTCTGCGAGTGATTCTAATTTATTATCACTGTTTTCTAGATGGTCTGAAACCACTTTTGACATAAAGGGACACTTTTTGGTTGCTATGGACAATCTCCAGTTTCCAGGCAGAAAGAACAGTTTTCATAATATAAAACTGCATGCAGGACACTGGACAGACCACTAGGGACAAAGGGTGTGTGTAATTATTTGATACAGTACTGTAATCTGTCAGATTACAGTATACTGTATGTATAATGTGTGTTTCACTTTTTGAATTTGGCACCGAACTCCGTCTCCGTGCGCCGCAATGTCGCAGGGAACAGAGCTCGGCACTCGGCAGTGTGGGTCGAGCGAGGAGACGGCTCGCACACACTGCGGGGAGACATCGCAGGATCCAGGGAACAAGTTAAGTAACTTCCCTGTATCCTGCAATGCAATCCCGAGTCTCGCTCGGGGTTACCGCTCTTAGCATGAAAAACTCACCCCGAGCCAGACTCGGGATTACCGCTAAGGAGGTTAAGAGCTGTAAGACGGGTCGCGCGTCATTCGGCCGGGCGCCTCCTATGGAGGAGGCTGTATCGTTCGTGTGGGTCGTAGAAGGATTACAGTGCTGGAATTTTTTTTATTAAAAGACTTGTCCCAAGCTGTGTGTGTTTTTTTTTACCTTTTTTGTCACTTTTTTGGGTGAAATGGTAGGTGTACAAAGTGCCCGTTACAAATTCACATAGGGGGCTTCCAAATTCCGAATAAGCCCCCCTCCCGCAGACCCCCACAACCACCGGGCAAGGGTTGTGGGGATGAGGCCCTTGTCCCCATCAACATGGGGACATCCTCCCCATGTTGAGGGCATGTGGCCTGGTACGGTTCAGAAGGGGGGCACTCTCTCGTCCCCCCCTCTTTTCCTGTGGCCTGCCAGGTTGTGTGCTCGGATAAAGGTCTGGTATGGATTTTTGGGGGGACCCCTACACCATTTTTTTTAAAGTTCTGGTGCAGGGTTCCCCTTAATATCCATACCAGACTTGAAGGGCCTGGTAATGGAATTTGGAGGGACCCCCACGCATTTTTTTTCGGGGTTCCTCTTAATATCCATACCAGACCCAAAGGGCCTGGTAATGGACTGGGGGGAACCCATGTCGTTTTTTTTTCAATTACTTTTATCTGTATTGCCAGGACCCGACAATTTATTATAGCCGCAAGTAGTTTTAAATTATTTTTTTTCCTAAGAAATGTCATCTTGTGCAGGGACTTTTCTTAGCACGGGAAACATGCGCTACTTTACAGGCATACTATAGACACCCCCCAAAAATGTAAAGGAATATTTCACTTTTATTGTTTCACTTTAAGCATTATTAAAATCACTGCTCCCGAAAAAACGGGCGTTTTTAAAACTTTTTTTTGCATTGATACATGTCCCCTGGGGCAGGACCCAGGTCCCCAAACACTTTTTATGACAATAACTTGCATATTAACCTTTACAATTATCACTTTTGATTTCTCCCATAGAGCTTTAAAGGGTGTTCTGCGGCTTTCGAATTTTCCGCAAACACCCCAAATTGTTCGCTATTCGGCGAACGGGCGAACAGCCA
Organism: Rana muscosa; assembly: GCA_029206835.1. Lineage (NCBI taxonomy): Eukaryota > Metazoa > Chordata > Amphibia > Anura > Ranidae > Rana > Rana muscosa. The sequence goes on from CM055119.1 coordinate 46,282,165, forward strand.
ATGTTCGAGTCGAACTCATGTTCGACCCTAACATAAAACTCATTCCTAGTTCCCAGAAAATCAATCCTTCCTCCCCAGGTAGTCTAACACTTCCTTGACTTTAGCCAAATGGGATTACTAGTCCTTCTAAAAGTCTGAGGTGTATTATTTTTTTTAACAGAACGTGTTTTATTGAACAACCAATAAAAATTGTGATATTAGCAGACTGATATTCAATGATATTGCATGACAATACAATCTACAATGATAGTTTAGGAGTAAATTCCAGACTTGGATTATACCTTACACAAAATAAAACAGTTATCAAGAGTTATAAGAGAGAGAGCAGGAAATAATTTTAAGCATTAGAACACAATTGTCTATGCGCCACCCAATACAGATAGCGAAAAGATTGGTGAAAGGATATGAGGGGGGAGCCACAAGCATCAATCCAATTTGACCATATTTTATTGAACTTCTTCAGACAATTTTTACTCTCATACGTAATTCTATATAACGGTAACACAGTATTAATAGTCTTCCACCATGCAGCTTGTGTAGGGAGCTCCACCGACTTCCATCTTAGAAATATTTCCCTTCTTGCATAACATAAGGTAAAGGTAAGGCATAGCTTGGTGTGGAAAATGAGAAAACCCCTAATGTTGGGATTTTGGAGGCAATGCAAAAAAAAGGGGAGGAAAAACCTCAATTTAAAAGTATCTAAATATTTATTTGTAACAAAGCCGCATGAAGCGGACACATATATAAAAAATTACAAAATTGTACAAAAGGGCACATATAAACATGGATATTGTACAATAACTGCATAATCTAACATATTACAAATCTTTCAAGAAGCAATACAATAGCCTGATTGACCACTCCCGCCGGAAGCAGATCAAGAGAGGCTTACCAACGCGTTTCAAACTGTAATTGTCCTTCATCAGGGATTTCAAATGCATTCGCTTCTAAGAGATCAAATTTCTGTTAAATACAGAAACAATAAGATAAGTTTTCACTTTAATTTCAACTATTATATAAAATGCAATACAAAGGAAACAAACTTACACAAAAAATCATATATAAATTATTCCATCAATGTTCCCATACATGCATCCCAGGTTCCAGAAACTCCAGGGGTGGATTCCCCGATGCCCTCAAAATGCCAGGAAAACCCTCTGTCAGAACACATGTCCATATAAGAAGTACGGACATCTAAATAAATTGGTCCAAAATAGGTGCCTTAAACAAAAAATATATAACATACATAAGTATGGATGTAATTCTGTTGGGGAATAAAGTAATTGTCCCTAGAAAGAATGTGGTACCTGTAGATGGAAAAATGGAAATCTAGGATTCAGATTCATCAGGTAAATATAACTCATGTAAAGAGACAGGACCAAAGGATGCTTGAGTCCAAAGATATATGTCCTAAAAATAATTAAAGAAAACAATAAAAATTGTATCAATCAAAAGAGAGAAGAAAAATTCTTCCCTCTTCTAAATAAAACGTCTCCAAAAGTTTTTTGAGTATTACCTGTCAAAAGGATCAAAAATCCCGATAATTATCCAAAAAAGTTTCCATGCAATAGAGGTCCATACAGAAACATCCTCTGCCTGCCAGCAAAGGGAAAGAATTTCACCATATAACTCCTTTGGCGTCCTTTATATCCCTCTGCTATGTCTGATTGGTCCAGACCAGGTCACATGATGCACCTGCTCATAGAGCAGAGCCTCATGTAGCCATGGAAACGCCGCGCTTCCCACGTCAAGCCACGTCAAGCGCCGATCACATGACGCAACCAAACCAATCAGCGGTGTGTCTGCCATCATTGCATATCAGCAGCAAAACACCAAGGGAGCGCGGCATGAACTAGCCCACGGCCGCATCATTGAACCAATATAGCGTCACCCATCATACCCCGCTGTTATAGCAAGGGTATGATAAACGACCCCTCTGCTGGATCAGGTCGTATGTTTGGAACAAAAAGGAAAGGCCCCTCACCCAGATCCAATGAAATTGATGGAGAGGTCTTACAATGTAACAAAAGTAGGATTTTTAAAACAGCTTACCTGTAAAATCCTTTTCTTGGAGTACATCACGGGACACAGAGCAGCATAGTCATTACTATGTGGGTTATATAGAATTACCTTCAGGTGCTGGCACTGGCAACTTCCAAAACAGGAAGTACCCTCCCCTATATAAGCCCCTCCCATCCGGGAGTACCTCAGTTTTGTAGCAAAGCAATACGTGTCCCCAAAAGAGGGGTGGGAGCTCTGTGTCCCGTGATGTACTCCAAGAAAAGGATTTTACAGGTAAGCTGTTTTAAAAATCCTACTTTCTTGTTCATACATCACGGGACACAGAGCAGCATAGTCATTACTATGTGGGACGTCCCAAAGCAATGCCACATGAGGGGGGGGATACACCATACATAAGCTGGGCGCCATCAGGCATGAGGATCTTTTGCGGCCTGCAACACACTGCGCCCAAAGGCGACATCCTCCTGACTTCTCACGTCCACCTGGTAGAACCTAGTAAACGTGTGTACTGAAGACCATGTTGCGGCCTTACAAATTTGCGCCAGGGAGGCCTGGTGATGCACTGCCCATGAAGTTCCAACTGCTCTCGTGGAGTGCGCCCTAACTCTGAACGGAGGCGGTCTACTTTTCAAGCCATAGGCTTGTATTATGACCTGTCGAATCCACTTGGCTAAAGTAGATTTTGATGCTGCCTGACCCTTTCTGGGGCCTTCCGGCAGAACAAACAGAGAATCCGTTCTACGAATCTGAGCAGTGGCTTTTAGATAAGCTTTAACTGCTCTTACTACATCCAAAGAATGCAATAACTTTTCCTCTACCGAGCTTGGTTTGGGGAAAAAAGAAGGAAGAACCACATCCTGGTTCAAGTGAAACCTCGATACCACCTTAGGAAGAAAGGCTGGGTGAGGACGTAATACTACTCTGTCCTTATGGATAACCAGATATGGCTCTTTACAGGACATGGCGGCTAATTCCGACACTCTTCTAGCCGAGCATATGGCTACTAAAAATATCAATTTCCTGGTGAGTAGAACCAAGGAAATGTGCCGCAAAGGTTCAAATGGCTGCTTCTGCAGAACCGACAGAACCAAATTTAGATCCCATGTGCATATGGGAGCCTTAATCGGTGGAATAATACGAGTCACACCTTGCATAAAGGATTTGACAAGTGAATGCATAGCCAGGGGCCTTTGAAATAGTATTGACAAGGCCGAAACCTGGCCCTTGATAGTACTTAAGGCAAACTTCCTGTCTACAGCCCACTGCAGGAAGTCCAGAATTCTGCCTATAACGTACTTACGTGGATGCCATTTTCTGGCCTCGCACCAAGTGATGTACGCCTTCCAAACTCTATAGTAGATCTGCCTGGATACAGGCTTCCTGGCATTGATTATAGTTGATACCACAGAGTTAGAGAGACCTCTCTTCTTTAGGATGTGGGACTCAATAGCCAGGCCGTTAAACTTAGAGTTAGTAAGGAAGGGTGGTATATCGGTCCTTGCGAAAGCAGGTATGGACGACGTGGAAGGGTCCAAGGACTCCCCACAGACATTTTGATGATCTCCGCGTACCAGGCCCTTCGGGGCCACGCTGGAGCCACCAGGATCACCGGCTTCTTCTCCAACCTGACTCTGCGAAGGAATCGAGGCAACAATTGTAGCGGAGGGAATGCATATATCAGTCTGAACTGATCCCAAGGGAACACCAGAGCATCCGAGCCGCAAGCGAGGGGATCCCTTGTCCGGGAGACAAATCTGTCCACCTTTGCGTTGAATCTGGATGCTAGCAGATCTACATCCGGTGTTCCCCACCGCTGACATATTGCTCGGAAGACCTCGGGATGAAGGGACCATTCCCCTGGGCATAACTGTTGGCGACTCAGAAAGTCCGCCTTCCAATTCTCCACCCCTGGAATGAAGACAGCTGATATACATGGGACATGCTTTTCTGCCCATTCCAGGATGTGACTTACTTCCCTCTGGGCTGCACGACTCCTGGTGCCTCCCTGATGATTGATATATGCCACTGCTGTGGCATTGTCTGATTGAATTCTGACAGGGGACCCTTGGAGTCTGGATGTCCAGGCTACTAGGGCGTACCAGGCTGCTCGTATCTCTAAGAGATTGATGGGCAGGGTTTTTACTACATTTGACCATCTGCCCTGGAGAGACCATTGCTCCAGTACTGCCCCCCAGCCTGTAAGGCTGGCATCTGTAGTGACCACCTTCCAAGATATCGGGCTGAAGGGTTTTCCCTTCTGGAGATTCTGGGGGATCAACCACCAGCAGAGACTCTTCCGAACGGAAGGGGACAAAGCCATCGGAAAGTCTAGAGCCTGAACTTTTCCGTTCCAGGCTGCCAATATGGCCCTTTGTAAATTCCTTGAGTGGAATTGGGCGTATGGCACAGCTTCGAATGATGCTACCATCTTTCCTAGCAGCCTCATGCACAGGCGTATGGACGGCTGTCTTTTTGCACAAAGCAGACGGACCAAGCCCCTCAAAGAGGATACCTTGTCTAGAGGTAAGAAAATCTTCCTCTGGTCTGAATCCAGCCGTAGCCCTAGATATACCAGGTTTTTCACTGGCTGTAGGGCTGACTTGTCCAGGTTGATGACCCAACCGTGAGATTCTAGATACTTGATTGTATCGACAATTACCACTTCTAGCTTGGCAACTGAGTGGTCCATCAACAACAGGTCGTCTAGGTATGCCATTATCGTTACACCCCGTGTTCTTAGATCGTCCAACAGTGGGGCCAGAATTTTTGTGAACACTCGTGGTGCTGTGGCCAGACCGAATGGTAAGGCTCTGAACTGAAAATGGCGCCCTTCTACTGCAAAGCGTAGGAATTTTTGATGACCTGGAAAGATGGGAACATGCAAGTAAGCATCTTTGATGTCGATCGAGGCTAACCATTCCTCCCCTTGTAGGGCAGCGGTGACCGATCGGATCGACTCCATCCGGAAAGACCGGACGTTTAGAAATTTGTTTAGACTCTTTAGGTCCAATATGGGTCTTATGTCCCCGTTTGGCTTCGGGACTGTGAAAAGGTTTGAGTAGAAACCCAACCCCCACTCTTCCATAGGAACCTCCATAATTACTCCTTGGAGCAATAGTTGTTCTAACGCCAATAGGAGAGACCGTCTTTTCAGAGGGTCTCTTGGCATGCCTGACCACATAAAATGGGACGGAGGAGACTCTTTTAACTCCAACTTGTATCCCAGAGTTACTGCGGAGAGCACCCATCTGTCTTTGATCGTCTCCCGCCAGGTCTCTGCGAACAACTGAAGTCTTCCCCCCACCCGTTTGAGTGGGGGCAGCCCTTCATAGGCTTGACTTGGAGGCTGGTTTAGTACCTCTTCGGATCCAGGGCTTTTTATTACCCTGTGGCTGTCCCTGATTTTTACCTCCTGAGTTTGACCGAGGAGGCCGTCGGAACTGCTTAGTAGCAGACGTCGCAGGGATAGGAGAGGTAGTCCTCTTAAAAGATGGACCCCTAGACCTCTTCTTACTCGGTAAGAGAGTACTTTTACCACTGGAAATCTTCTGGATATACTTATCCAGGTCTTCGCCAAAAAGGCGTTCCCCATGAAATGGGAAGCTAACTAAGAGCTTCTTACAGGGAGCTTCAGCAGACCAGTTTTTGAGCCACAGAAGCCTACGCATATGTACCAAAGACAGCGTGAGGCGGGAGGCCTGATGGATAGAATCCTTGATGGCGTCAATCGCAAAGCATAATGCTCTAGGCAGATCAGCCAGAGCCTGGGCCTGTTGGTCTGGCAAATCCCTCAGGACCATTTTCATTTGATCCTTTAAAGCTTGGCAGACTCGAATAGCTGCCACTGCTGGCTGTGTAACAGCCCCTGCTGTGGAAAAAGCAGATTTTAATAAAGATTCCAATTTTTTATCCACTGGATCTTTGAACATTTGAACATTATCTACTGGACATGTCAGTGATTTGTTCACAGAAGAGATGGCTGCATCCACCGTAGGAACATTCCATCTCTGGGTGAACTTTTCCTCCATGGGATAGATCACCGGAAACCTTTTAGGCGGAACAAATAGTTTATCAGGATGTTCCCAGTCCTGGTATATAAGTCCTTCCAATAATGGATGTATTGGAAAGGAGCAATTAACCTGGGGAGCTTTTAGCGACCCCAATGAGGAGACAGCAGTAGTTGATGGTTCAACAAGAGGCATTTTAAATGCAGATCGAACCATGTCAGTTAGGGTCTGGACCCACAATCTTTCAGTCTGTGATGCTGAAAATGGTTCATCTACTGTCGATTCCTCAAAAACAGAGCTAACCTCCTCCTGATCCCCTTCAGGTAGGTCGGTCCCTTCCTGGGACTGTTGCTCTGCCAACAGGCACTCTAATGGAGGTGATGGAGATCTGGCGCGCTTTCTTTCCTGTAGAGAAGAAGCGATCAATGCAGCCAATCTCTGCTCCAATCCCTCCAGAGTTGAGGAAAAAACCTCCTCTGTTATATATGCAGGAGCAGGTGGACTGAGGACAGCCGCAGTACCTGGCACTCCCGGGGGTTCCTTATGGGTATTAACCTCTGATTTCTCAGGGGAGGAGGGTGCAGATGACTGCTCCAGATCCTCAGAGCCCGATGGAGACCCCCTACACTTCCTGAGAGGTATATCTCGGAGTTTTTTAGGCGGCATATTCCTTAGTTCAAAGCTGAGGTATTCCAGCCGCAATACACCCCTTACTGAAATAGTCTAATGCAATTTGCTGCTATGTACATCAGTGGGTGTCTACTAATGCGTCTTTCTGGGGATGCCTGTATCAACCGCCCGCTGTAAGCCCCTATACCATGCTACCAGCTCCTTTTCATGCTCTGTGTCCATAGCAAGCAGCGTGGACTGAGTCCTTTTATCTTGCTGGGACGCCCGCACATGCGCAGAAGCGCTGGGCGCACAGAGCGCGTCATCCGCCAGGCTCCGCCCCCTTTTTTGAAGCTAAACCTTATAAAAAGAAAGCATGTGTGCGCGCGCGCGTGCACGTGTGCGCTCTTGGCGCCATGTAGGGAGAGGAGCCAGGGTCCCTGTTTCACCAGGACTCGGGGATGGAAGGAAACTACTTGGCAGCATGACAGAGGAATGCAGCTTCCCTGATAGAGAGCTCACTCATCTGCCTGGACTTTCACCATGGAAGGAATAGTCCCAAGAAAAAAGACGTTCCACAGCGGCCTCTAGTGGACAAACACAGGTACCGATCTTTTGTCTTTTTTTTTTTTTTTTTTTTTAAAACCTCCTTTATGAAAAACATTTCCAGGTTTACAGTTTTTTTAAAACTTCCCTTATGAAAAAACATTTCTAGGATTTCTTAGGCATATACAGCTATTAGCGGGAATACCCTTTAGGTAACAGGCAGAAAGACATATTAGGCTTGGGGGTCCCCTCAATAGAACCAAGTTCCTGAGGGGCCCCCACTTACCTTTTCCCCGCCGCAGGACTTTGTTTGGTCCACAGAAGCCCAAACTTCACCTCTCACGGCAGGCATTGTACTAGACCTTCAGGGACCGGGTTCCCAAGGATTCCACTCCCCTGGACCTGTATAGCACCCTGCACAGATAGCCTCTTGGTTTTGGGTATGACCAGAGCTCTGGATCCCAGGGTCCAGCCCTCCTAAGAGAGGCATTACAGGCAAAACCCTGCTCTTCTCTGCAAGGCCCGGGTACCGACCGTTTAGCTATGAAGCTTTTTTGGTCGGATCCGGAATAGCTTGCTAAGGCCCAGAGAACCTGTACACAAGCCCAGATGAATACATGTTAACCTTGGCCAACACCTTAGACACTGGCAAAAAACTGAGGTACTCCCGGATGGGAGGGGCTTATATAGGGGAGGGTACTTCCTGTTTTGGAAGTTGCCAGTGCCAGCACCTGAAGGTAATTCTATATAACCCACATAGTAATGACTATGCTGCTCTGTGTCCCGTGATGTATGAACAAGAAAAGGCAACAACGGATTCTAAGGTATTCTCCACACAAAATGGAAGAGGGAGTGGACATAGTCGGGGTTCATACAAGAACAACCCCAAGGGATCTACCACTCTAAGTAAAACGGCCTCTCAGAGGGAATTGGGGGCAATACCCAAATCTGGGGCCATCTCTAGAGTCCAATCACTCTCAGTGGAGGATTTTTTAGAGAAGGGCAAAATACATCCAATCCCACCCTCGCCCATGACACAACTAGTCATGGAACCTTTTGTGACCAAGATAACTCCGGGGGAAAACTCAACATCATAAATTTATCCTCTTACAAGCTATCTGATTTAGAACATGAAGTATTGTCATTGGGCCTTTCTTTTTGCCCAACCAGCAATACGGATAATTTTGAAACAGTTAAGGATATTCATCTGTTTGCTCGTAAGCTTTTTTATAAGAGCTTATATGCTAAACAAGAGAATCAAGAAAGTGAGGTAGCACCTAATCTTAAAGCTGCCGACTTTAAGGCCTTGAGGGACCTAAATCTCCTACTTCAGGAAAACGCCCCCTTGAGTCAGACATGGGGGGAGAATTTGGAGGAAGAAGAGGGTGATGATGGGGAAAATAATCAGACACTTTTTACCCCGGAAAAATTTAAAAGGAAATCTCATAATTTCCCACCAATTAACCAGAACCCGGCTCTAGCTCTATTTGTAAGACAAACATCTAAAGAGATTGAGGTCCTAAAAAAAGACACTTCACATTCCAATCTCAACCCAGAACAAAAACATGCCCTAAAAACTCTTAAGAACAATGTTAACATTACGATCAAAGGCTCGGATAAAGGGGGTAACATCGTCCTTATGGACAACCCAGATTTTGAGGAGATGTGCATGAAAATACTTAGGGATCCTAAGTGTTATCGCAAAATCTCTTCATCCACGGTGGATAGAATGAATAGCGAATTCTATCAATTGGTTGATGAATCCTTTAGAGATGGTGCCATAAACCAAGATATCTGGGACTTTATTCGAACCAGACACCCACGTACCCCTACGATGTATGCACTTCCTAAAGTGCACAAAAACCTGTTGAGGCCACCTGGCAGGCCCATCATATCAGGTAATAGTTCCATCTCTGAAGGTGCTAGCCGAGTTATTGACCAGCACCTCAGACCTCATGTGATGGATCTCCCTTCGTACACCAAAGACACAATCCATCTTCTGCAAATATTGGAAGGTCTTGTCACACCACCATCAGCGCTCTTAGTTACTGTAGATGTAGAGTCACTCTACAACAGCATACCACACGATCTTGGCATTTTAGCTGTCCAAAGAGTGCTACGACAACGCCCAACCACGGATTGGAAGTTTAATCAATTCATCATACAGATGCTTGATTTTATTTTACAGCATAATATTTTTCTGTTTCAGGGCTCCCACTACCTCCAGGTACAGGCGGTGGCTATGGGGACGTGCTGCGCACCCTCATATGCCAACCTGTACCTGGGGAAGTGGGAGAAGGATTTCCTCCTGGGAGATGATGCGTCTGTGTGTGCCTGCCACATTCTTATGTGGCAGCGCTACATAGACGACATCTTCATCATCTGGAATGGGCCTGAAGACATGCTCAAGAGAGTTTTGGAACTTATGAATACTAACAACCTAAATTTATTTTTTACCATGTCTTATGACTCTGAGAAAGTCAGTTTTCTTGATATCCTTCTATCGAAAGATATACAGGGGAAAGTCCAAAGTAGACTGTTTAGGAAGGAAACGGCTGGCAACACGATGTTGCATGCAGCCAGTTTCCATCCAACAACACTCAAAGAATCCATACCTTTCAGCCAGTTCCTCCGGATTAGGAGGAATTGTACATCAGATGATGACTTTCAATTTGAATCTAATGAATTAAGTAACCGTTTACTAGCGAGAGGTTACAGTAGATCCACCCTAAAGAAAGCTTTCAATAGAGTAAAGGGAATGGAAAGACATACTTTGGTCTTTAAGACTTCAAAGAAAAAGAAAAAAACTCAAGAAGATAATATTTCAAGAATAATTTTCAAATTCTCTAATGAGCACAAGAAAATCAGACAGATTCTAACCAAATATTGGCCGATCCTTACCGAGGACCCAATCCTGAAGACACTAGTACCATCAAAACCAGTAATTACTTTCAAAAAGGCAGAATCCATCGGTGGAATGCTAGTCAAAAGTGAATACAAGGGAGAGGCAAGAAAGGACCCATGTAAAAACTTTGGGACCTATCCTTGTGGGGCATGCTCTCAATGTACTGTCATTGGCGGGGGATCCACACTCACTTTACCCAATGGGGAGACCTTCACACTTAGGCATTTTGCCAATTGTAAGACACAAGGTGTGGTTTATTTAATGGTCTGTCAGTGTGGATGTTTTTACGTCGGAAAAACAAGACAGGAATTTGGGAAGAGAGTGGAAAAACATATACAGCATGAGGATAGGGAACCTCTATTTGCCTCTTGGGAGACATGTAGCCAAAAAACACAGGTATAGAATGCCCAAAGTAATTTTTTCAGTTGTTGAAAGGATTCATATTCCATGCAGGGGGGGTGACTGGAACAAGGTCCTGCTCCAGCGGGAAATGCGCTGGATCAGGTACCTTAGGGCAACTACGCCCCCAGGTTTGAATGAAGTTGAAAGCTTTCGTCCATTCCTGGAGGGCTTTAGTTCGGGGAAGACTGATTAGCCTTGTTGATATATTCTGGCGTGATGTTCCACCCACTCCCAGTTATGAGCCCTGACATTCCAGCTTTTCTCCATGTCTATGGATAGAGGAGAACTTTTCTAATTTTTTCTAAAAGCACACTGACACACATGTGGGGTTTTGAGATATATAGACTTTTATATCATATATATTCTGTGTGCTCAATGTTCCATAATATTTTTTCTGCGGAGGTATCTTTTTTGATGCTTCGGCTGATTTTTTGACGTGCTCCCATGCATGCGTCCCATATTGGTTTGTGATCTAGCCAGAGTTCCGTTTTGGGGTGGCCCTTTTTTTCTCTCTATCTAGGATCCCTTCTTTTTCAATTTCACATGTGCATATCCGGTGCCGGGGAGGGGGTTTTCCAATGGAATTTATCCCCCACCATTTTTTCCTGGGCAGGAGAAACTTTTTTGTTCCTCCCGTAGGTTTAAAACGGCACCGGTGGTGTTAGTCCCTGGTCCGCTCCCCGTCCATATACAATTGTTCTGGGATAAGGATCTATATCCTGGGCACGAGTTTACAATGGTAAACTGGTGCTAATATTTAATGTCTGATTGCCCCACGGCAATTTAGTTCCATCCTTTCCATCTAAACCACCCTTTCCATCTGGCATCCCTTTACTTTGCCCACATTCAATATGGCCGTCTATGCACTTCCTGCGGTGCGGGACGGATCGGAATGGGGACTGATCCAGCAGAGGGGTCGTTTATCATACCCTTGCTATAACAGCGGGGTATGATGGGTGACGCTATATTGGTTCAATGATGCGGCCGTGGGCTAGTTCATGCCGTGCTCCCTTGGTGTTTTGCTGCTGATATGCAATGATGGCAGACGCACCGCTGATTGGTTTGGTTGCGTCATGTGATCGGCGCTTGACGTGGCTTGACGTGGGAAGCGCGGCGTTTCCATGGCTACATGAGGCTCTGCTCTATGAGCAGGTGTGTCATGTGACCTGGTCTGGACCAATCAGACATAGCAGAGGGATATAAAGGACGCCAAAGGAGTTATATGGTGTCATTCTTTCCCTCTGCTGGCAGGCAGAGGATGTTTCTGTATGGACCTCTATTGCATGGAAACTTTTTGGGATAATTATCGGGATTTTTGATCCTTTTGACAGGTAATACTCAAAAACTTTTGGAGACGTTTTATTTAGAAGAGGGAAGAATTTTTCTTCTCTCTTTTGAGTGATACAATTTTTATTGTTTTCTTTAATTATTTTTAGGACATATATCTTTGGACTCAAGCATCCTTTGGTCCTGTCTCTTTACATGAGTTATATTTACCTGATGAATCTGAATCCTAGATTTCCATTTTTCCATCTACAGGTACCACATTCTTTCTAGGGACAATTACTTTATTCCCCAACAGAATTACATCCATACTTATGTATGTTATAGATTTTTTGTTTAAGGCACCTATTTTGGACCAATTTATTTAGATGTCCGTACTTCTTATATGGACATGTGTTCTGACAGAGGGTTTTCCTGGCATTTTGAGGGCATCGGGGAATCCACCCCTGGAGTTTCTGGAACCTGGGATGCATGTATGGGAACATTGATGGAATAATTTATATATGATTTTTTGTGTAAGTTTGTTTCCTTTGTATTGCATTTTATATAATAGTTGAAATTAAAGTGAAAACTTATCTTATTGTTTCTGTATTTAACAGAAATTTGATCTCTTAGAAACGAATGCATTTGAAATCCCTGATGAAGGACAATTACAGTTTGAAACGCGTTGGTAAGCCTCTCTTGATCTGCTTCCGGCGGGAGTGGTCAATCAGGCTATTGTATTGCTTCTTGAAAGATTTGTAATATGTTAGATTATGCAGTTATTGTACAATATCCATGTTTATATGTGCCCTTTTGTACAATTTTGCAATTTTTTATATATGTGTCTGCTTCATGTGGCTTTGTTACAAATAAATATTTAGATACTTTTAAATTGAGGTTTTTCCTCCCCTTTTTTTTGCATTGCCTCCAAAATCCCAACATTAGAGGTTTTCTCATTTTCCACATATATTCGGGATGATGGCAATTACATGTTGGGTTGCATGAGGTGTTACACTTTTCAGGCATAGCTTGGTGTACCTGTGCCCCTCTACATCCCCCACATAACTCAACAGTAAGACCATAGGGTCTAGCAGTATGACCCTGCCATATAACTCACTCTCAGTAAGGACAGAGCCTAGGACAGGACTAGACCATGTGCTAAAAAGTGCCAGGCTCACTGGTACATTGAGTACACATCGGGTCCAGATTGGGGTAGATACTAGCCAGTCTCTGTGGGGTATCATATGCCCTATGTAGGAACTTGAGCTGTATAAACCTATCCCTAGCTGAAATCATGGAGGAGATAAATGAAGAGACACAGTCCTCCCACTCTTCTTCCCCAAGATTGGGAATGTCCGCCCTCCACTTATTCAGCAAGCAAGTTGGCTTAGTATCATAAACAACAGTTAGGTCGAGATAAAGGGAAGATAAGGGCTTCCCCATCACACTGGAGGTCAGAAGACATTCAATAGAGTCAGATTTGAGAACAATTGGGTGCGGAAACTGGGCCCTGATGGCATTCTGCATTTGACATTATCGAAATTCAAAGGATTTAGGAACCAAGTATTTCCTCCGCAGCTCCTGAAAAGGCATAATTTTACCGTCCACCATCACATGTTTCAATGTAGTAATCCCTCTCTTGGCCCAAACTGAAGAGTCAGGGATGAGGTGTATTCTTAAAGGGGGTGTAACATCTGTACTTACCCTCCCACACTTTCCTCACTATGTCAAGTGAACCTTGTAGTCTCCCATACTGTACATATACCAGATTGAAAGGTTTTAACCACCCGTGACATAGACGGGTGACCCCGTCCCCCCTGTGGCACTTCGGGGGTTTCTGGTGGTTTCCCGTGGTGTCACGGATGACCCCGCCCCTGTCTGACACATTACGGGAATCCCGGTGCGTCACAGGGAGTGGCGGGGTCACCTGTCCACATCACGGGTGGCCCCGCCTCTCAGTTATATGAGAACTGTCAGACGGAAGGCGCGTCAGTCGGCCTGAAGGGTCTGGTGTGGATTTTGAGGGGGACCACGTGCCATTTTTTTTTTAAATTGGCGCAGGTTTCCCCTTAATATCCATACCAGACCCAAAGGGCCTTGTAATGGACTGGGGGGGGGACCCCTGCCGTTTTTTTCAATGACTTTTATCTGTATTGCCGGGACCCGACAATTCATTAATAGCCGCGAGTAGTTTTTAATGACTTTTTTTCCTTTAGAAATTACATTTTGTGCAGGGACAGTTCTAAGCACGGGAAACATGCACTACTTTACAGGCATACTATAGACACCTCCCAGGTACGAAATTTTAAGGAATATTTCACTTTTATTGTTTCACTTTAAGCATTATTAAAATCACTGCTCCCGAAAACAAATCCGTTTTTAAAACTTTTTTTTGCATTGATATATGTCCCCTGGGGCAGGACCTAGGTCCCCAAACACTTTTTATGACAAACTTGCTTATTAACTTTTAAAATTAGCATTTTTGATTTCTCCCATAGACTTTTAAAGGGTGTTCCGTGGCTTTCGAATATTTTGAACACCCCAAATTGTTCGCTATTCGGCAAACAGCCAATGTTCGAGTCAAACTCATGTTCGACTCGAACAGATAGCCCATCCCTAATCACTGGTATGTATTGGTGACCTCGGTTTTCACTAGAGGAGCCTACAAAAGCCATCACTATTCAACAGAACTTATGTTGTAGGCTGGGGCAGCAAGGGCTGCAGAAGTGTGACACTAGAGTGGATATCTGGCATGTGTGACAAAATGTATAGTATTTCCTTATCCCAGATTTCATCTCTGGCCAGTTGAACTGGTCAGTGATATGCTCCTTTGTTTCTCAGTCCCAAGTTGTTGGAGTTCAGCCTAAATGGAATATTCAAAATCTTTTTCTCTGTTCTACCATACTTTAACTGTTAATGCACACATAAAATAAATGATACTTGTAAGTAGTGGTATTTACCTGAGATGACTAGAAGACATTATAATCACACTAATGCATGAACAAAAACAGGAAAGATTAGCTGAACTAAATGTATTCTCTCTTGAAAAGAGTCAATTAAGTGGGTAGAGTATATGATCAACATGCATGAATACATAAAGGGAATGTGGTGTAGAGCTGTTCACTTTCAGGTCATTACAGTGGACAAGGGGGCACTATTTATGTCTGGAGCAAAAGAGATTAACCCTTTGGAAAGGCTTCTTCACAGTAAGAGCTGTGAAAATGTGAATAGACTTCCTCAAGAACTGGTTCTGGCCAGCTCAGTAGATTGTTTTAAAAACAAACTGGATGCATTTCTAAATGCACAGAATATAACAGGATACAAATTTTTAGAGGTAATAAGGCCAGGGAATATCCAATTGCCTCATGGGGGATCAGGAAAGATTTTTATTCTCCCACTGAAGCAAATTATATCATGCCTTATTGTGTCTTTTTTCTTTTTACCTTCCTCTGGATCAACTGTGGGTATATGATGGTGTATATCAGTGGTTCTAAACCTCTCTAGTGCCGTGACCCCTTGATAAAATTTCCCAAGTTGTGGGGACCCCTGACAGTAAAATTATTTTCATAGCATGGGTTGTCAGCACCCAAGGCAAGACAAGTAATTTGCGCCCCTAACCCATGGACATTTAACGCTGCCTAAGTCCCTTTCACTCGTACAGTATTAAAACCCCTTATGGTACATTATAGGATGTACCACTCTTTCCCTTTGGTCTCCTTTCATTTTCTTTTATCTCTCTCTATCCTAATTTCTTGTTTTTTTCCCCATCCCTCTCTAGCCGTCTTTCTTGTTCTTTCTCTTATTCTTTCTCTCCCTTTTTCTTTGTTCATCCCCCTCTTTTTCTCTCCCTTCCATGTATTTTCTATGATTATTCCTTCTCTTACTCCTTGGTGGGGGTTGGGGGAAATGGGATGGGTGGCAGTGCTGGCGGAGAGTTGGGATGAGTGGCAGTTCTGGGAGAAATTCTGATCAGCCAATGTAGGTGCTCTTGATCAAGGTCATCTGCTGATCTGAGATCGGCTGCGAAAAGGCTGGGAGAGCAGTGCTGGCTTCAGGAACAGCCCAGGATTCAGTGACCCCCAGCAAATTGCCATTCGACCCCCGAGGGGGTCCCGACCCCAGGTTGAGAACCACTGGTGTATATGGAGGTTTTCTATTTTTATGTGTGTGTGTGGATTGTTTTTTTTTCTGTTTTTGTACTGGTTGAACTAGATGGACTAGTGTAATTTTCAATCTAACTCTTCAGACTAACTATGTAACTATTGTGAGGGGGTTAGCTCGGCAGCGGGTGTGTGTGACCCCCGGGATGGGCTCCCCACACAAAAACAGGCCCAGCAAACAGAGGTTGTGGTTTTCAAAATCAAAAAAAGGTGCGGTTTATTTTCTATTTACAGTGACAAAACACAGCAAAGCCAAAAGAAACATAAACAAAATACATCCTGGTCAACTTGACCTCTGACTAAACATACAGGTTTCCTAACTAACAACTGGGATCAGCCTAGTGCTGTCCTAGTCCCAAAGTCCCTGGTTTTAAATGTCCAAGCAAATAGCCACACAGGCTTTGTCTCACCGCACAGGGGTTCACTCTCCCTAGACAGTCCACACAGGTCTGGGTCCAGGCATGAGCTAACATCTAATGAAGCTGGGAGTTCTTATAGAGGCCTAAATGAGCTGACAAGCTTCAGCTGGTCTCATCAACTCCCTGTCTGCACGACGCCCCACACTCTCCCTAGAGGTATGAGTCATCCATGAGCCCACTAGCCTTAGCTGGGCTTATACAACTCTCCACCTAGTTGTATAAGTCGGCGTAAAGCCTGAATCTGGGCGAAATATATCTACCCCCCTGGATGCAACCAGGTGACTTTACCTTCCTGCTGTCACATACCCCCCCCTCTTGTTTTAACCTCGGGGTTGGAACACCAGCAATCAGGCATTCATGTACTCGAGACAAAGCATCCACATTCCCCATTTGAACGCCAGGGCGATGCTTTACTGTGAAGTTGAATTCCTGGAGGGCCAGGAACCACCTATTCACTCTTCTATTTGTTTCCTTGTTTTGAGCCATCCACTTTAACGGAGCGTGATCCGTAACCATGTCAAAGTGCCTACCTAGCAGGTAGTACCGAAGGGAATCTAGAGCCCACTTCACCGCTAAACACTCCTTTTCAACGGTGGCGTAATTTACCTCATGGGACTTCAACTTCCTGCTGAGGTAAATGACTGGGTGCTCTTCCCCGTTCCAGACCTGGGACAATACTGCTCCTAACCCCACATCTGACGCATCACTTTGTACGACAAAGTCTTTAGAGAAGTCGGGTGAGTACAACACTGGCTGGCTACATAAGGCTTGTTTCAAGAATTGGAATGCTGCCTCAGCCTCGGGGGTCCATTTAATCATGACCGACCCTTTCCCCTTCGTTAGGTTGGTTAGGGGCACAGCCTTAGAAGCAAAGTGGGGAATGAATCGCCGATAATACCCAGCGATTCCCAGAAAGGCTCGTACCTGCTTCTTGCTGTTGGGACGTGGCCAACTCTGGATGGCCTCGACTTTGTTGAGTTGGGGTTTTATTACTCCCCTCCCAATGGTGTACCCAAGATATTTGGCCTCCTCCTGCCCAATGGTACACTTCTTGGGGTTAGCCGTAAACCCCGCTTCCCGAACAGAGTCCAGGACTGCTTGCACTTTTGGCAGATGTGTGGCCCAATCTGTGCTATGGATAATTACGTCATCCAGGTAAGCCGCAGCATACTTCCGATGGGGCCTCAGCATCTGGTCCATTTTCCGCTGGAATGTGGCCGGCGCATTCTGTAACCCGAACGGCATTCTCTTATATTGGAACGCCCCGTCTGGGGTTACAAATGCGGTTTTCTCTTTGGCCAATTTGGCCAGGGGGATTTGCCAATACCCTTTTGTGAGGTCAAGAGTCGTCATGTATCGGGCTGTTCCCAGCCGGTCGATCAACTCATCTATACGTGGCATGGGGTAGGTGTCAAATTTTGTAACTTTGTTCAACTGACGAAAATCGTTACAAAATCGCCAGCTCCCATCCGGTTTAGGCACCAACACAATGGGACTAGACCAATCACTTTGGGACTCCTCTATCACCCCTAAGTTCAGCATTTTCTGTACTTCCTCCCGTATTGCCTCCCGTCGGGCCTCTGGGATCCGATAGGGTTTTAACTTCACCCTTTCACCGGGCGGGGTAATGATGTCATGCTCTACCCCAGATGTTTGTCCCGGCAGCTCAGAGAATACCTCCTTGTTGCGAAGCACAAACTCCTTAACCTCCTGTTGTTGGGGTTGTGACAAGGTGGCTGCTATTCCAACCTCAGGAATCACGCAACCAGTTTGAGCTGGTGACCAAGTGTCTGCGACTAGGGACTCTCTATCCCTCCAGGCTTTCAACAGATTAACGTGATAGATCTGTTCGGGCTTTCGCCTTCCTGGTTGTCTGACCTTGTAATTCACTTCGCTCACTTTTTCCATTATCTCGTAGGGGCCTTGCCATTTGGCAAGGAATTTACTTTCAACCGTAGGGACAAGTACCAGTATCCTATCCCCCGGGGAAAAGGTACGGGTCTTGGCTCCACGGTTGTACACTCTCTGCTGTGCTAACTGCGCTTGGGCCAAATGTTCCTTCACGATGGGCATTACCTGTGCAATTCGGTCTTGCATCAGGGCGACATGCTCAATCACACTCCTGTGGGGAGAACTCTCACTTTCCCAAGTTTCCTTGGCAATATCCAACAGCCCTCTTGGGTGTCTCCCATACAGTAACTCAAAGGGGGAGAATCCCGTAGAGGATTGGGGCACCTCCCTAATAGCAAACATCAGATAAGGAAGTAGACAGTCCCAATCCTTTCCATCTCTATCCACCACTTTCTTCAACATTTGTTTTAGGGTTTTGTTGAATCTTTCAACCAGCCCATCGGTTTGGGGGTGATACACAGATGTACGTAATTGCGTCACTTTGAACAATTTACACAGCTCCTTCATAACCCGGGACATAAAGGGTGTACCTTGGTCCGTAAGCAGTTCTTTACAAATACCCACCCGGCTAAACACAAGAGATAGCTCTTTGGCTATGGTTTTGGCCGAGGTATTTCCGAGAGGGATCGCTTCTGGATAACGGGTGGCATAGTCCATTATAACTAATATGTACTGGTGCCCCCTAGCGGACTTGATTATAGGACCTACCAAATCCATGGCGATCCTCTCAAACGGGACCTCAATGATGGGTAGAGGGACCAGCGGGCTACGGAAATGTGGCATCGGGGCCGACCTCTGACACACAGGGCAGGAGGAACAATAATTTTCTATGTCCTTCATCACCCCCGGCCAATAGAATCTCTGTAATACCCTCTCTCGGGTTTTCTCTGTCCCCAGATGACCTCCAAGAATGTGCCCATGGGCCAACTCCAACACCAACTTCCTGTAAGGTTTGGGCACCACAAGCTGCTCAACGGTTTCTTCTGCCCTTTTTGCCACCCGATACAGTAGGTCCTTCTCTACGCTGAAGTATGGGTAAGTGCAGGTATTATCTGGGTTCACTAACTCGCCATCTATTTTCACTACGTTTTCCCGTGCCTTTATTAGGGCGGGGTCTTTCAACTGTTCTGTGGCAAAGTTTTCCCTGTGAACCTCAAGATCAGAAAACTCCACAGACGGTAGGTTTTCATCTGAGGAGGTGGGCTCCTCTCCAGTTTCTTGAGTCTCCCCTGCCAATACTGATAAGGGAAATTCCGGAGAGTCCTCACCACTCTCAGGGGAGTTCTGGCTATCACATTCCTGGTACATAGGGGCACCAGTGGGGGGCTCAGGATCATCCCACAGTTCCCAGAACTTCGGAAAATCCCTTCCCACAATGGCGTCATACGGTAACTGAGATACTAAGCCCACTGGATGAGAGAGGGTACCTTTGGGGGTCTCGAAACACACTGTAGTCACTGGATACTCTCGGGTGTCCCCATGCACACAAATAACAGCTACCTTGCTATTCCCAGAGACCTCTGTTTTAACTAACTCAGCCTTTATCAGGGTCACAAGGCTACCTGAATCCAGCAATACCACAACATTTCTACCATTAACACACATTTTGCATAAATGTTTCTCAGTTCCTCGAATGGCCGTGCATGCGACTGTCGCACACAGCGACTGACGTCTGCCCGTCAGAAAGTCACACTGCATGGGTTCCTCCACAACCGGGCAATTGGCTGCAATATGTCCCGCTTGCCGGCAGCGGTAGCAAACGATCCTTCTTGCCGCCTCTTGAGCCGCTGATTTCCCAGGCTGTTCTCGCCAAACTTGGGGTAGAGCTCCCACCTTCTCACTCTCTCCACCCTTACCCCTTGGAATCCTCTTATCCGCCCCTGGGGATGGTCTGGTCTTAGGGTGGAAAGTCCGAGTGTCTCTGGAAGAGGCCGTCAGGTTCTCTGTAGCCAAGTATTTCTCCACACGATCCACAAGACCATCGGCCGTCTCTGGGTCTCCATGGCTTACCCACTTTTGGATGGCAGTAGGAAGAGCTCTCAAAAACCGATCCATTACAACACGTTCCACAATCTTTGGTGCGGACAAAGTCTCTGGCTGTAGCCACTTTCTGCTCAGGTGAATGAGATCATACATTTGAGACCTGGGGGGTTTTCCAAGCTGGAAAGTCCAGTTATGCACACGCTGAGCCCGAACAGCCTGGGTGACACCCAGCCTTGCCAATATTTCAGCTTTTAGCATCACATAGTCTTTTGCTTGGTCAGGCTCTAGGTCATAGTAAGCCTTCTGCGATTCACCAGTTAACAGAGGAGCCACCAGTCCAGCCCACTGCTCCTCAGGCCACTTTTCTCTTTCAGCAGTCCTTTCAAATGTGGTCAAAAATACCTCTGGATCATCCTCTCCAGTCATTTTTGTCAATAAACGACTCACCCCAAAGGACGCGGTATTAGTGGGACGGCTTTCCTCACTGGTCTGCGGACGTTGCTGCATTACTGCTTCCATTTGTTGTAGTCTCTGCTCTTGCTTCTGTAACAGGTCTATGAAGCGGGCCTCAGATTGCTGCTGGGCTTGTTGCTGAGCTTCCAGACTCTGTTGGTGAGCTTGCTGCTGGGCTGCAAGGCTCTGTTGATGAGCTGCAAGGCTCTTTTGCAAACCTGCATTTGTCTGCTGTTGATTGGCATTTGCTAGAGCCAGCTGCTTCAGTATCTCCTCCATGCTGGCTTAAAAAAACTGCCCGCATTCTCCACCAACTGTGAGGGGGTTAGCTCGGCAGCGGGTGTGTGTGACCCCCGGGATGGGCTCCCCACACAAAAACAGGCCCAGCAAACAGAGGTTGTGGTTTTCAAAATCAAAAAAAGGTGCGGTTTATTTTCTATTTACAGTGACAAAACACAGCAAAGCCAAAAGAAACATAAACAAAATAAATCCTGGTCAACTTGACCTCTGACTAAACATACAGGTTTCCTAACTAACAACTGGGATCAGCCTAGTGCTGTCCTAGTCCCAAAGTCCCTGGTTTTAAATGTCCAAGCAAATAGCCACACAGGCTTTGTCTCACCGCACAGGGGTTCACTCTCCCTAGACAGTCCACACAGGTCTGGGTCCAGGCATGAGCTAACATCTAATGAAGCTGGGAGTTCTTATAGAGGCCTAAATGAGCTGACAAGCTTCAGCTGGTCTCATCAACTCCCTGTCTGCACGACGCCCCACACTCTCCCTAGAGGTATGAGTCATCCATGAGCCCACTAGCCTTAGCTGGGCTTATACAACTCTCCACCTAGTTGTATAAGTCGGCGTAAAGCCTGAATCTGGGCGAAATATATCTACCCCCCTGGATGCAACCAGGTGACTTTACCTTCCTGCTGTCACACTATGTAGCCTTTTTACATAATAATATCATCTAGGAATGCTTTTTTTAACCCAAGAATAATAGAATACATTTAAAACACAATTGATTCTGTACAAATTATAGGCGTGAAAACCATTATGCAGATTTTAAATACCTGATAAAATGCATATTGTTTTTTTTTTTTGCTTGTAAGGACTGTTTTGAAGGATTGCCACATTACATTTTTTTTCTTTTTGTTGCAACATTATATGGGATTATACTGTCCTATGTTCTGTGCACTCTCAGTGGCAGTTCATACAGGGGCGGCTTCAAAGTCGCCCAACTCCTGTCCGACTCTGAAGCCGCCCCGTAAAGCGCAACTTCAGTGTGGCTTGCAAAATGACTTATGTATAGAAGTCAATGCAAGCAGCTCCGAAGTCGCCCCCAAGTAGTAGCACACAGGGGCGACCTGTCAGGCGACTTGTACTTCAGTACTATGGAACCGTTCTAATAGGAGCGACTCAATTAGCTCCGACTTAGAAAAAGGTTCCTGTACTACTTTGGGGTGACTTCAGAGCGCCTTGCATTGACTTCTATTAAAGAAGTCATTTGCAGGCCGCGGGGTGGCTTCAGAGTCTGATGACTTTAAAGCTGCCCCTGTGTGAACCGGCATGTACAGGAACCACTGGGGCACAGTGGGTCTGAGTTTCCCATCCAAAGGGACGGCTACGTTTTCATGAGATTCCTTTAGAATAATTCTGTGGTTCTGTGGCATGTTTTTTCCCAAAGAAAAACGTTTCCCCATGTGTAAAGGCAAGCTCCTTTTGTCTGGTGGGGGCAAGCAGCCTATCCACCACCATCTATACTTCCTCCATTTCCACCAGTTGGTCTACAGTTTTTCTCCATAACACACCACTGTTGCATGTCAACCAACAGAGATTGAAGATACCAGTCCATCATGACCCACCCAACCATCTGGGGTCCTTTCAAGGTTTTGCTTACAGTCACTTTGTGACCAACTGGATTGGATTTGCAACTGTAGCGGCCATGCTGAACTATGTACATTGCAAGGATTTTAACAAACTTTGTTCCTACCTTTTGTTATTCTGAAGAAATCACTGTGTGTTTGTCTGTGTCCATGTGGACAAAGTGAATATAATGGAAGTGGTTTCATAATTATCAATCAGCTGCAGCACCTGCAGGGCACTAATGAGAAAAGCTGTTGGGCCTGCATCCCTTTAGACATGATTTCCCATTGGGAGTATCTCACCAAAAAATGACAGTGAGCCAATCACACAAGCAGGAAATGTTTCTGAGGGGCGTTCTGTACACATTCTGTGTACAGAACACATCCAGGTAGCCATATTGCATTGCATTTTCAGAAAATTACAGCACTGCAGATTGAAAAGGAAAAGTATATGACTTGTGTACCAATTGTATACGCTGTGTTATTTTTCTTTATTTGTTATTTTTTTCTCCACGAAAGTGGAGTTACTCTTTAAATAGCAGCTGTCACACGCAGATAGGACAGCATCTCAAGTATAGACCCTAGTGTCCACAAGAACAATGTCATAATATGCTTTTTGTGAGTCTCCTGACAAGAAAGAAGCAATTAGGCCAGCCCATTTGTCTAAGGGCCCCTCTTCTAATTCTGCTGTCTTCTCAAAGGTTGATAATAATGCCTCCACCCCCTCTGTAGGTGTCAGCATTTGTAAAAAAAAAAAAGGCTTGTTCTGGCGATTGCCTGGTTGCTAGGGGTAACAACCTCTGGCTCCTGACTTTGAGAGTGATTGTACTTTTTTTTTTGGTAATCTTTTGTCATATTTCTCCAGAGTGCTACAATAACAGGCTTTGCCCCCCGTATTTGTATACTGCTGAACATCTTCAGGAGAACACAGTACTGTTTATCATTTGGAGATAAAAAGTATCAAAGTAACACTAAACACTCACATTTAGTACAGATAAGAAGTGCGTCTGTGTAAAGCTGTAATAGCTCTCCCGAGTGCAGTGCTTCAGGCTGGATACAGGTCAGGCGGGCAGTGAAAAGTCTCAGTGTGTGTTACTATCAGGGCCGCCATCAGGAATTTTGGGGCCCCCTACACAGCTTCAGGCATGGGCCCCCTGGAGCAGAGGAGAACCAGGGGGGGGGGCAGCCGCGAATTGAGAACCGGGGGGTGCCACTAATTGAGAAGAAGCAGGGGGGGTGCTGCCTCCGCAAATTGTTGGCCTCCGGGCCTCTGGGGAAAAAAAAAAAGATTTTTTTATAAATTAAAAAAGGGAGGGTTGCCATCCAGGGCCCTGAGGACCTCCGGGCCCCTTACAAAAAAGAAATAAAAATAAGTTAAAAAAAATAATATATATATATTTTTTTTAATAAAAAAATACATAAAAAAGGGGGGTTACCATCAAGGGCCCCAGGGACCTCCGGGCCTCTGGGGACCTCTGGGCCCCTTACAAAAAATGAATAAAAATAAGTAAAAAAAAAAAAGATATATATATTTTTTTAATAAAAAAATACATAAAAAAGGGGGATTACCATCAAGGGCCCCGGGGACCTCCGGGCCTCTGGGGACCTCTGGGCCCCTTACAAAAAATAAATAAAAATAAGTTAAAAAAAATATATATTTTTTTTGTAATAAAAAAATACATAAAAAAGGGGGGTTGCCATCCAGGGCCCTGGGGACCTCCGGGCCTCTGGGGACCTCTGGGCCCCTTACAAAAAATAAATAAAAATAAGTTAAAAAAAATTATATATATTGTGACAGCAGGAAGGTAAAGTCACCTGGTTGCATCCAGGGGGGTAGATATATTTCTCCCAGATTCAGGCTTTATGCCGACTTATACAACTAGGGAGTTGATGAAGCCCAGCTGAGGCTAGTGGGCTCATGAATGACTCATACCTCTAGGGAGAGTGCTGGGCATCGTGAGACAGGGAGTTGATGAGACCAGCTGAAGCTTGTCAGCTCATTTAGGCCTCTATAAGAACTCCCAGCTTCATTAGATGTTAGCTCATGCCTGGAACCAGACCTGTGTGGACTGTCTAGGGAGAGTGAACCCCTGTGCGGTGAGGCAAAGCCTGTGTGGCTATTTGTTTGGACTTTTACTAAACCAGGGACTTAGGGACTAGGACAGCACCAGGCTGATCCCAGTTGTTAGTTTAGGAAACCTGCATGTTTAGTCAGAGGTCAAACTGACCAGGATTTATTTTGTTTGTTTCTTTTTGGCTTTGCTGTGTTTTTGTCACTGTACATAGAGAAATAAACCGCACCTTTTCATTTTGAAAACCACAACCTCCGTCTGCTGGCCCTGTTTTTGTGTGGGGAGCCCAACCAGGGGGTCACACACACCCGCTACCGAGTTAACCCCCTCACAGTTGGTGGAGAATACAGGCAGTTTTTTTTAAGCCAGCATGGAGGAGATACTGAAACAGCTGGCTCTAGCAAATGCCAATCAACAGCAGACAAATGCAGGTTTGCAAAGGAGCCTTGCAGCCCAGCAGCAAGCTCATCAACAAGCCCAGCAGCAATCTGAGGCCCGCTTCATAGACCTGTTACAGAAGCAAGAGCAGAGACTACAACAAATGGAAGCAGTAATGCAGCAACGTCCGCAGACCAGTGAGGAAAGCCGTCCCACTAATACCGCGTCCTTTGGGGTGAGTCGTTTATTGACAAAAATGACTGGAGAGGATGATCCAGAGGTATTTTTGACCACATTTGAAAGGACTGCTGAAAGAGAAAAGTGGCCTGAGGAGCAGTGGGCTGGACTGGTGGCTCCTCTGTTAACTGGTGAATCGCAGAAGGCTTACTATGACCTAGAGCCTGACCAAGCAAAAGACTATGTGATGCTAAAAGCTGAAATATTGGCAAGGCTGGGTGTCACCCTGGCTGTCCGGGCTCAGTGTGTGCATAACTGGACTTTCCAGCTTGGAAAACCCCCCAGGTCTCAAATGTATGATCTCATTCACCTGAGCAGGAAGTGGCTACAGCCAGAGACTTTGTCCGCACCAGAGATTGTGGAACGTGTTGTAATGGATCGGTTTTTGAGAGCTCTTCCTACTGCCATCCAAAAGTGGGTAAGCCATGGAGACCCAGAGACGGCCGGTGGTCTTGTGGATCGTGTAGAGAAATACTTGGCTACAGAGAACCTGACGGCCTCTTCCAGAGACACTCGGACTTTCCACCCTAAGACCAGACCATCCCCAGGGGCGGATAAGAGGATTCCAAGGGGTGAGGGTGGAGAGAGTGAGAGGGTGGGAGCTCTACCCCAAGTTTGGCGAGAACAGCCTGGGAAATCAGCGGCTCAAGAGGCCGCAAGAAGGATCGTTTGCTACCGCTGCCGGCAAGCGGGACATATTGCAGCCAATTGCCCGGTTGTGGAGGAACCCATGCAGTGTGACTTTCTGACGGGCAGACGTCAGTCGCTGTGTGCGACAGTCGCATGCACTGCCATTCGAGGAACTGAGAAACATTTATGCAAAATGTGTATTAATGGTAGAAATGTTGTGGTATTACTGGATTCAGGTAGCCTTGTGACCCTGATAAAGGCTGAATTAGTTAAAACAGAGGTCTCTGGGAATAGCAAGGTAGCTGTTATTTGTGTGCATGGGGACACCCGAGAGTATCCAGTGACTACAGTGTGTTTCGAGACCCCCAAAGGTACCCTCTCTCATCCAGTGGGCTTAGTATCTCAGTTACCGCATGACGCCATTGTGGGAAGGGATTTTCCGAAGTTCTGGGAACTGTGGGATGATCCTGAGCCCCCCACTGGTGCCCCTATGTACCAGGAATGTGATAGCCAGAACTCCTCTGAGAGTGGTGAGGACTCTCCAGAATTTCCCTTGTCAGTATTTGCAGGGGAGACTCAAGAAACTGGAGAGGAGCCCACCTCCTCAGACGAAAACCTACCGTCTGTGGAGTTTTCTGATCTGGAGGTTCACAGGGAAAATTTTGCCACAGAACAGTTAAAAGACCCCGCCCTAATAAAGGCACGGGAAAACGTAGTGGAAATAGATGGCGAGTTAGTGAACCCAGATAATACCTGCACTTACCCATACTTCAGCGTAGAGAAGGACCTACTGTATCGGGTGGCAAAAAGGGCAGAAGAAACCATTGAGCAGCTGGTGGTGCCCAAACCTTACAGGAAGTTGGTGTTGGAGTTGGCCCATGGGCACATTCTTGGAGGTCATCTGGGGACAGAGAAAACCCGAGAGAGGGTATTACAGAGATTCTATTGGCCTGGGGTGATGAAGGACATAGAAAATTATTGTTCCTCCTGCCCTGTGTGTCAGAGGTCGGCCCCGATGCCACATTTCCGTAGCCCGCTGGTCCCTCTACCCATCATTGAGGTCCCGTTTGAGAGAATCGCAATGGATTTGGTAGGTCCTATAATCAAGTCCGCTAGGGGGCACCAGTACATATTGGTTATAATGGACTATGCCACCCGTTATCCAGAAGCGATCCCTCTCAGAAATACCTCGGCCAAAACCATAGCCAAAGAGCTATCTCTTGTTTTTAGCCGGGTGGGTATTTGTAAAGAACTGCTTACGGACCAAGGTACACCCTTTATGTCCAGGGTTATGAAAGAGCTGTGTAAATTGCTCAAAGTGACGCAATTGCGTACATCTGTGTATCACCCCCAAACCGATGGGCTGGTTGAAAGATTCAACAAAACCCTAAAACAAATGTTGAAGAAAGTGGTGGATAGAGATGGAAAGGATTGGGACTGTCTACTTCCTTATTTGATGTTTGCTATTAGGGAGGTGCCCCAATCCTCTACGGGATTCTCCCCCTTTGAGTTACTGTATGGGAGACACCCAAGAGGGCTGTTGGATATTGCCAAGGAAACTTGGGAAAGTGAGAGTTCTCCCCACAGGAGTGTGATTGAGCATGTCGCCCTGATGCAAGATCGAATTGCACAGGTAATGCCCATCGTGAAGGAACATTTGGCCCAAGCGCAGTTGGCACAGCAGAGAGTGTACAACCGTGGAGCAAAGACCCGTACCTTTTCCCCGGGGGATAGGATATTGGTACTTGTCCCTACGGTTGAAAGTAAATTCCTTGCCAAATGGCAAGGCCCCTACGAGATAATGGAAAAAGTGAGCGAAGTGAATTACAAGGTCAGACAACCAGGAAGGCGAAAGCCCGAACAGATATATCACGTTAATCTGTTGAAAGCCTGGCGGGATAGAGAGTCCCTAGTCGCAGAAACTTGGTCACCGGCTCAAACTGGTTGCGTGATTCCGGAGGTTGGAATAGCAGCCACCTTGTCACAACCCCAACAACAGGAGGTTAAGGAGTTTGTGCTTCGCAACAAGGAGGTGTTCTCTGAGCTGCCGGGACAAACATCTGGGGTAGAGCATGATATTATTACCCCGCCCGGTGAAAGGGTGAAGTTAAAACCCTATCGGATCCCAGAGGCCCGACGGGAGGCAATACGGGAGGAAGTACAGAAAATGCTGAACTTAGGGGTGATAGAGGAGTCCCAAAGTGATTGGTCTAGTCCCATTGTGTTGGTGCCTAAACCGGATGGGAGCTGGCGATTTTGTAACGATTTTCGTCAGTTGAACAAAGTTACAAAATTTGACACCTACCCCATGCCACGTATAGATGAGTTGATCGACCGGCTGGGAACAGCCCGATACATGACGACTCTTGACCTCACAAAAGGGTATTGGCAAATTCCCCTGGCCAAGTCGGCCAAAGAGAAAACCGCATTTGTAACCCCAGACGGGGCGTTCCAATATAAGAGAATGCCGTTCGGGTTACAGAATGCGCCGGCCACATTCCAGCGGAAAATGGACCAGATACTGAGGCCCCATCGGAAGTATGCTGCGGCTTACCTGGATGACGTAATTGTCCATAGCACAGATTGGGCCTCACATCTGCCAAAAGTGCAAGCAGTCCTAGACTCTATCCGGGAAGCGGGGTTTACGGCTAACCCCAAGAAGTGTACCATTGGGCAGGAGGAGGCCAAATATCTTGGGTACACCATTGGCAGGGGAGTAATAAAACCCCAACTCAACAAAGTCGAGGCCATCCAGAGTTGGCCACGTCCCAACAGCAAGAAGCAGGTACGAGCCTTTCTGGGAATCGCGGGTTATTATCGGCGCTTCATTCCCCACTTTGCTTCTAAGGCTGTGCCCCTAACCAACCTGACGAAAGGGAAAGGGTCGGTCATGATTAAATGGACCCCCGAGGCTGAGGCAGCATTCCAATTCTTGAAACAAGCCTTATGTAGCCAGCCAGTGTTGTACTCACCCGACTTCTCTAAAGACTTTGTCGTACAAAGTGATGCGTCAGATGTGGGGTTAGGAGCAGTATTGTCCCAGGTCTGGAACGGGGAAGAGCACCCAGTCATTTACCTCAGCAGGAAGTTGAAGTCCCATGAGGTAAATTACGCCACGGTTGAAAAGGAGTGTTTAGCGGTGAAGTGGGCTCTAGATTCCCTTCGGTACTATCTGCTAGGTAGGCACTTTGACATGGTTACGGATCACGCTCCGTTAAAGTGGATGGCTCAAAACAAGGAGACAAATAGAAGAGTGAATAGGTGGTTCCTGGCCCTACAGGAATTCAACTTCACAGTAAAGCATCGCCCTGGCGTTCAAATGGGGAATGTGGATGCTTTGTCTCGAGTACATGACAGCGTGATTGCTGGTGTTCCAACCCCGAGGTTAAAACAAGAGGGGGGGGTATGTGACAGCAGGAAGGTAAAGTCACCTGGTTGCATCCAGGGGGGTAGATATATTTCTCCCAGATTCAGGCTTTATGCCGACTTATACAACTAGGGAGTTGATGAAGCCCAGCTGAGGCTAGTGGGCTCATGAATGACTCATACCTCTAGGGAGAGTGCTGGGCGTCGTGAGACAGGGAGTTGATGAGACCAGCTGAAGCTTGTCAGCTCATTTAGGCCTCTATAAGAACTCCCAGCTTCATTAGATGTTAGCTCATGCCTGGAACCAGACCTGTGTGGACTGTCTAGGGAGAGTGAACCCCTGTGCGGTGAGGCAAAGCCTGTGTGGCTATTTGTTTGGACTTTTACTAAACCAGGGACTTAGGGACTAGGACAGCACCAGGCTGATCCCAGTTGTTAGTTTAGGAAACCTGCATGTTTAGTCAGAGGTCAAACTGACCAGGATTTATTTTGTTTGTTTCTTTTTGGCTTTGCTGTGTTTTTGTCACTGTACATAGAGAAATAAACCGCACCTTTTGATTTTGAAAACCACAACCTCCGTCTGCTGGCCCTGTTTTTGTGTGGGGAGCCCAACCAGGGGGTCACACACACCCGCTACCGAGTTAACCCCCTCACAATATATATATATTTTTTTAATAAAAAATACATAAAAAAGGGGGGTTACCATCAAGGGCCCCAGGGACCTCCGGGCCTCTGGGGACCTCTGGGCCCCTTACAAAAAATGAATAAAAATAAGTAAAAAAAAAAGATATATATATTTTTTTAATAAAAAAATACATAAAAAAGGGGGATTACCATCAAGGGCCCCGGGGACCTCTGGGGACCTCTGGGCCCCTTACAAAAAATAAATAAAAATAAGTTAAAAAAAAGATATATATATTTTTTTAATAAAAAAATACATAAAAAAGGTGGGTTACCATCAAGGGCCCCGGGGACCTCCGGGCATCTGGGGACCTCTGGGCCCCTTACAAAAAAAAAATTATAAAAAAATTAATAAAAATATATATATATTTTTATATAAAAAAAGCAGGGTTGCCATCCGGGGCCCTGGGGACCTCCGGGCCTCTGGGCCCCTTACAAAAAACAAGAAACAAAAAAAAAAAAAATTTTTAAAATAAAAAATACTTAAAAAAGGGGGGTTAGCATCTGGGGCCCTGGGGACCTCTGGGCCCCTTAGAAAAGAAAAAGAAAAAAAAGGGGGTTGCCATCCGGGCCCCTGGGGACCTCTGGGCCCCTTACAGGTGTACTGCCTGTACCCGCCTGATGGCGGCCCTGGTTACTATGCAGCCGCCGACAAGCTGCACATGAAATGCCTGCTCACAACGAGGGTCCTCTGATGACAGGGAGACTCAGCCTGGGTGCA
The DNA here is from genome assembly GCA_029206835.1 of Rana muscosa. Classification (NCBI taxonomy): domain Eukaryota; kingdom Metazoa; phylum Chordata; class Amphibia; order Anura; family Ranidae; genus Rana; species Rana muscosa. The sequence continues at coordinate 46,312,792 of CM055119.1, forward strand.
CACCCACGTGGTCATCGGCTAGAAACAGCTGATGTCCAATGCTTGAGTTGCTATGACAACATGTTTCAGAGGGAGTAGCCTCCTTATGTTTTCTTTTTCAAATCTTTTATTTATTGAAAGAAACACAAGTGCACAAGACTTAACATCACAGATACAAGGCATTGGTATAACAGCGTTTGACATAAGAAAACAACATGTCATGTTATGGGCAGAGTGGGTAAATACAAATATGCAGAGAATAACATACATAACGTTTGCTCCTACCCTGCCCGAGCCACCCTATGTTGGCCCCGAGAGGGCGTGGCCAAAAAATCCCACGGTCATGTCCCAAAGTGTCTGCTCCATTGCCTTTTAATATGCAGCAGGGGGTGGTCCCGTGGACTCGTCTTCAACTTTTTGAAATAATATAAAGCAATAATAGAAACTTTTTCTGGTAGAAACTTCCCAGAAAATTGAGGATAGAAAAAAGAAAAAGATTAAATTAGGAGAAGGGCGTGAGGTCTCAGTAAGGATGTAGTATTTAAAGGGGGGAGAGGGAGAAAAGGGGGGGAGGTGAGGAAGGGGGTAAGCTTTCCCAGTGACGTGCGGGTGACCCTGCCCTCCTCTGATGCAACGGGAAACCTGCGTTACATCAGAGGGGGCGGGGTCACCCGTCACATCACTGGGAAAGCCCGGGTTTCCCCTTGCGTCAGAGGGGGATGGGGTCACGTGACGGGTGGCCCTGTCCTCAGCTACATAAGACCTGTCAGGCTGCCACGACGTCATTCCTGGGGTGTCTCTGGATACCGACATCACTGGAGTGGAGATCGAGAGTGGATTACCACCGCTGGAATCTTTTTTTTATTTGTAATAAAGGACTTATCCCAACTGTGTCTGTGCGTTTTTCTTTTCTTTTTTACACTTTCTTTGTGAAATGGTAGGGGTACAATGTACCCCTTACAAATTCACATGGGGGGTGGGATTTGGGGGTCCCCTTTGTTAAAGGGGTCTTCCAGATTCCGATAAGCCCCCTGCTCGCAAACCCTCACAACCACTGGGCAAGCGTTGTGGGGATGAGGCCCTTGTCCCCATCAACATGGGGACATGGTGCTTTGGGGTCCAGACCACAAAGCATCTTCCCCATGTTGAGGGCATGTGGCCTGGTACGGTTCAGGAGGGGGGGCGCTCTCTCGTCCCACCCTCTTTTCCTGCGGCCTGCCAGGTTGCGTGCTCAGATAAGGGTCTGGTATGGATTTTTGGGGGGAACTCCATGCCATTTTTTTTTTATTTGGCACGGAGTTCCCCTTAAAATCCATACCAGACCTGAAGGGTCTGGTATGGATATTTGGGGGGAACCCCACGTCATTTTCTTTTTAAATTTGGCGCAGGGTTCCCCATAGTATCCATACCAGACCTGAAGGGCCTGGTAATTGAATTTTGGGGGACCCCCACGCATTTTTTTTTCTTTTTTTATCAATGACTTTCAATGACTTTCAATGACTTTTCTCTGTATTGCCGGGAACCGACAATTCATTACAGCCGCGAGTACTTTTAAATTACTTTTTTTCCTTCAGAAATGACATTTTGTGCAAGGACAGTTCTAAGCACGGGAAACAAGCGCTACCTTACAGGCATACTATACACACCCCCCAGGTACAAAATTTAAAGGAATATTTCACTTTTATTGTTTCACTTTAAGCATTATTAAAATCACTGCTCCCGAAAAAAATTGCAGTTTTTAAAGCTATTTTTTGCATTGATACATGTCCCCTGGAGCAGGACCCAGATCCCCAAACACTTTTTATGACAATAACTTGCATATAAGCCTTTAAAATTAGCACTTTAGATTTCTCCCATAGACTTTTACAGGGTGTTCCGGGGCTTTTCGAATTTGCCGCAAACACCCCAAATTGTTGCTGTTCGGCGAACGGGCGAACAGGCAATGTTCGGGTCGAACATGAGTTCGAATTGAACTCGAAGCTCATCCCTAGTCACGAGCCTCACGAGTCTGTACAAAGCCAACTTGGTCCAGATGAATCAAGGTTGGAAGTTTCTGTTGGATTCTAGTGGCCAGGAGTTTCCTGAAGATTTTTAGGTCTGTATTGAGCAGCGAGATTGGCCTATAGCTGCCACAGGAGGAGGGGTCTTTGCCTTCCTTGGGGATCACTGCTATGTGTGCCAAGAGCGGGTCACAAGGGAATGTCGTAGTAGACCCCAATGCGTTTCTGCACGTACTTGCCCAAGGATGGTAGCAGAGTTTTATAGTATAAAATGAGAAAAAAACTCTAGTTTGTGGGATTTTGGAGGCAATGTAAAAAATATGAAAAAACCTCAATTTAAAATTTCGAAATATTTATTTATACACATGCCACATAACGCGGACACATATATGAAAAAAGAACAAATGGTACAAAAAAGCACATATATATGAAAACGCATAGATCTGACATAATACAAATCTTCCGAAGATGAATACAATAGCCTGAGTTGACCGCTCCAGCCAGAAGCAGATCAAGGGAGGCTTGTCCAACGCGTTTCAAACTGTAAACGTCCTTCTTCAGGGAATTCAAATGCATTCACTTCTACGAGAATAAATTTTCTATTAAATACAGAAACAATAAAATAAATTTCCACTTTAATTTCAACTGTTATATGGAATACAGCGAAACAGCAAAAAAACTTACACAAAAAACTCATATGAAAAAATGTTCCATCAATGCTCCCATATGTGCATCTCAGGTTCCAGTAACACTGTGTTGTGGATTCCCCGATGCCCTCAAAGTTCCAGGAAAACTTTTCCATCAGAAACAAGTCCATATAAGAAGTGCGGACATATGAAAAAATTGGTCCAAGATAGGTGCCTTAAATAAAAAATAACATATATAGGTATGAAAGTAATTCCATTGGGGAGTAAAAATAAATCTCCCTAAAGAAAATGGATATGGTACCTGTAGATGGAAAGTGGAAATCTACAATTCGGATTCATCAGGTAATATAACTTATATAGGAGGACAAAAACCAGTGGATTCTTGAGTCCAAAGATATATGTCCTAAAACATCAAAAAATATATATGAAATAAGATAAAAAATTATTCTATCCATCAAAAAGAGAGAGAAGAAATTCCTCCCTCTCCTAGGTGGAACTTTTAAAATATTACCTGTCAAGAGGATCAAGAATCACGATTGATATCCAAAAAAGGTTCCATGCAACAAAGGTCCATATGGAAACATCCTCTGCCTGCCAGCAGAGGGAGAGAATGACACCATATAACTTCTCTGGCGTCCTATATATCCCTCTGCTGTGTCTGATTGGTCCAGACAGGGTCACATGACGCACCTGCTCATAAAGCAGAGCGTCATGTTGCCATGGATACGCCGCATTTGCCACGCCAGATCACGTCCAGCGCCGGTCACATGACGCAACCGCACCAATCAGCGGCGCGTCTGCCCTCGGCGCATATAGGCAGCAAAACAAGGCAGCGAAGCCAAAAAAAAAAAATGGCTCACGGTCCCATTACATGCCCGATGTGAAGCCATCCATCGCGCCCCGCTAAAGAGAAGGGCACGATGAGTGACCACAGAGGCCCGATCAGCCCCAATTCTGGTCCGTTCCGCACCGCAGGAAGTGCAGAAACGGCCATCTTGAATGTGGGCAAATTTAGGGGATACCGATATAAAGGGTAAAAAAGATGGTACTGGGTTGTGATGGGACAGTCAGACATGGAGTAACAGTGTGAACTGGTACCCAGGATATAGATCCCTCTCCCAGAACAATGATATGGACGGGGAGCGGGCCATGGACTAATACCACCGGTGCCGTTTTTAACCTATGATAGGAAAATGTCCCTAACAAGGAAAAAATTGATAGGGGGCAATTTCCAATGGGGAAAGCCCCCTCCCCGGCACCGGATATGAACATGTAAAGTCGGAAAAAAAAAGGAATACTGGATGGAGAGATATGACGGGCCACCCCAAAGACATACCTCTGGTTGTGTCACTGACCAATTGGATGCATACATGGGAGCATATCAAGAAATCCCTTCCGCCCAGGGGATCTCCGCAGAAAAGACTGTTAAGAACATTCAACATACAAAATACATATAAACAAACATCTATATATATCTCAAACCCCACATGTGTGTCAATGTGTCTAGAAAAAAGAGAGATCATCCTATATCCATTGATATGGAGAAAAGCTGGAATAACAGAGATAATTAAAAATTGAGAAATCAATTTCAAACACGGATGGGTGGGACATCAGGGTATATCAATAAAAGGAAAAAACCCAAAACAGAAACAGAAACAAAACTAATCAGTCTTTCCAGAGCTGAAGCCCTCCAGGAATGGACGAAAACTTTAGACCTCATTCAGACCTGGGGGCGTGGTTGCCCTAAGGTGCCTGATCCAGCGCATTTCCCGCTGGAGCAGGACCTTATTCCAATCCCCCCCTACATGGAATATGAATCCTTTCAATGACTGAAAAAATTACATTAGGCATTCTATACCTATGTTTTTTAGCTACGTGTCTCCCAAGAGGCAAGTAGAGATTCCCTATCCTCATGCTATGTATATGTTTTTCCACTCTCTTCCCTAATTCCTGTCTTGTTTTTCCGACGTAAAAGGATCCACACTGACAGACCATCAAGTAGACCACACCTTGTGTCTTACAATTGGCAAAATGCCTAAATGTGAAGGTCTCCCCATTGGGTAAAGTGAGCGTGGATCCTCCGCCAATGACAGTACATTGAGAGCATGCCCCACAAGGATAGGTCCCAAAGATTTTGCATGGGTCCTTTCTAGCCTCTCCCTTGTATTCACTTTTGACCAACATGCCACCGATGGATTCTGCCTTTTTGAAAGTGATCACTGGTTTGGATGGTACCAGTGTCTTAAGGATTGGATCCTCAGTAAGGATGGGCCAGTATTTAGTTAGAATCTGTCTGATTTTCTTATGCTCATTGGAGAATTTGAAAATTATCCTTGAAGTATTATCTTCCTGAGTTTTTTTCTTTTTCTTAGAAGTTTTGAAAATCAAAGTGTGTCTTTCCATTCCCTTTACTCTGTTGAAAGCTTTCTTTAAGGTGGATCTACTATAACCTCTCGCTAGTAGGCGGTTACTTAGCTCATTAGATTCAAATTGAAAATCCTCATCTGATGTACAATTCCTCCTAATTCGGAGGAACTGGCTAAAAGGTATGGATTCTTTGAGTGTTGTTGGGTGGAAACTGGCTGCGTGCAACATCGTGTTGCCAGCCGTCTCCTTCCTAAACAGTCTGCTTTGGACTTTTCCCTGTATATCTTTAGATATAAGGATATTGAGAAAGCTGACTTTCTCAAAGTCGTAGGACATAGTAAAGAATAAATTTAGGTTGTTGGTATTCATAAGTTCCAAAACTTTCTTGAGCATATCTTCAGGCCTATCCCAAATAATGAAGATGTCGTCTATGTAGCGCTGCCACATAAGAATGTGGCAGGCACACATAGACGCATCATCTCCCAGGAGGAAATCCTTCTCCCACTCCCCCAGGTACAGGTTGGCATATGAGGGTGCGCAGCACGTCCCCATAGCCACCCCCTGCACCTGGAGGTAGTGGGAGCCCTGAAATAAAAAAATATTATGATGTAAAATAAAATCAAGCATCTGTATGATGAATTGATTAAACTTCCAGTCAGTGGTTGGGCGTTGTCGTAACACTCTTTGGACAGCTGCAATACCAAGATCATGTGGTATGCGGTTATAGAGTGACTCTACGTCTACAGTCACCAAAAAGGCCGATGGAGGTACGACAAGACCTTCCAATATTTGCAGAAGGTGGATTGTGTCTTTGGTGTACGAAGGGAGATCCATCACATGGGGTCTGAGGTGCTGGTCAATGACTCGGCTAGCACCTTCAGAGATGGAACCATTACCCGATATGATGGGCCTACCTGGTGGCCTCAACAGGTTTTTGTGCACTTTGGGAAGTGCATACATCGTAGGGGTACGTGGGTGTCGGGTTCTAATAAAGTCCCAGGTATCTTGGTTTATGGCACCGTCTCTGAAGGATTCATCAACCAATTGATAGAATTCACTATTCATTCTATCCACTGTGGATGAGGAGATTTTGCAATAGCATTTAGGATCCCTGAGAATTTTCATGCACATCTCCTCGTAATCTGGGTTGTCCATAAGGACGATGTTACCCCCTTTATCTGAGCCTTTAATCGTGATGTTAACATTGTTCTTAAGGGTTTTTAGGGCATGTTTTTGCTCTGGATTGAGATTGCAATGTAAAGTCTCTTTCCTCAGGACCTCAATTTCCTTAGATGTTTGTCTTACAAACAGAGCTAAAGCAGGATTCTGGTTGATTGGTGGGAAGTTATGAGACTTCCTTTTAAATTTTTTGGGGGTAAAAAGTGTCTGATTATTTTCCCCATCATCACTCTCCTCTTCCTCCAAATTTTCCTCCCCTATCTGACTCAAAGGGGCGTTTTCTTGGAGTAGGAGATTTAGGTCCCTCAGGGCCTTGAAGTCGGCCGCTTTAAGATTCGGTGCCACTTCATTTTCTTGATTCTCTTGTTTAGCATACAAGCTCTTATAAAAGAGCTTACGAGCAAACAGATGAATATCCTTCACTGTTTCAAAACTGTCCGTATTGCTGGTTGGGCAAAAAGAAAGGCCCAAAGACAATACTTCATGTTCCAAATCAGATAACTTGTAGGAGGATAGATTTATAATATTAAGTTTTCCCCCGGAGTTATTTTGGTCACAAAGGGTTCCATGACTAATTGTGTCATGGGCGAGGGTGGAAAAGGTTGTATTTTGCCCTTCTCTAAAAAATCCTCTACTGGAAGTGACTGGACTCGAGAGATGGCCCCAGATTTGGGTATTGCCCCCAATTCCCTCTGAGAAGCCGTTTTACTTCGAGTGGTAGATCCCTTGGGGTTATTTTTATATGTACCCCGACTATGTCCACTCCCTCTTCCATTTTGTGTGGAGAATACCTTGGAATCCGTTGTTGCTTTTTTGTTGCATTGTAGGACCTCTCCATCAGTTCCATTGGATCTAGGTGAAGGACCTTTCCTTTTAGTCCCAAACAGACGACCTGTGTTTGAGGAGACTGAGGAGGAAGAGTTAGACGGGGTGTCAGACGAATAATCATTTTGTGCATTGGTATCTCCCCCTCGATTTTTATATTTATTGAATTGATTGTTTTTATATTTTTTCTCTTGATTCCATCTATATGCTCGACCCTCACTGAACGCATTTTTATCTCTCCAATACTTTTTCTCTTTTTTCACAAGTATTGTTTTACCAAAATTTTCCAAATGTTCTTTGAGATTTTTTTCAAAGTTACTATATTCTTTCTGCGTTTTTAGGAGTGAGAGGCGAGCATATAGTGATTCTATTTCTATATCCAAAACAACCAGCTGCTGTCTATACTCCTCCTGCAATAACATCATCAAATTCATTGAACATTCATTTAACTTGGTTTCCCAGTTCAACTTGAGGTTTTTACTGATATTTTCCAGGATCGGAAATATCTGAATCCTCAAGCCGATAGGATTAATATGTTCTTTAATATACCTATCAAATGAATTAATGTGTGGTCTACTTGATGGTCTGTCAGTGTGGATCCTTTTACGTCGGAAAAACAAGACAGGAATTAGGGAAGAGAGTGGAAAAACATATACATAGCATGAGGATAGGGAATCTCTACTTGCCTCTTGGGAGACACGTAGCTAAAAAACATAGGTATAGAATGCCTAATGTAATTTTTTCAGTCATTGAAAGGATTCATATTCCATGTAGGGGGGGGATTGGAATAAGGTCCTGCTCCAGTGGGAAATGCGCTGGATCAGGCACCTTAGGGCAACCACGCCCCCAGGTCTGAATGAGGTCGAAAGTTTTCGTCCATTCCTGGAGGGCTTCAGCTCTGGAAAGACTGATTAGTTTTGTTTCTGTTTCTGTTTTGGGTTTTTTCCTTTTATTGATATACCCTGATGTCCCACCCATCCGTGTTTGAAATTGATTTCTCAATTTTCAATTATCTCTGTTATTCCAGCTTTTCTCCATATCAATGGATATAGGATGATCTCTCTTTTTTCTAGACACATTGACACACATGTGGGGTTTGAGATATATATAGATGTTTGTTTATATGTATTTTGTATGTTGAATGTTCTTAACAGTCTTTTCTGCGGAGGTATATATGATCCCCTGGGCGGAAGGGATTTCTTGATATGCTCCCATGTATGCATCCAATTGGTCAGTGACACAACCAGAGGTATGTCTTTGGGGTGGCCCGTCATATCTCTCCATCCAGTATTCCTTTTTTTTTTCCGACTTTACATGTTCATATCCGGTGCCGGGGAGGGGGCTTTCCCCATTGGAAATTGCCCCCTATCAATTTTTTCCTTGTTAGGGACATTTTCCTATCATAGGTTAAAAACGGCACCGGTGGTATTAGTCCATGGCCCGCTCCCCGTCCATATCATTGTTCTGGGAGAGGGATCTATATCCTGGGTACCAGTTCACACTGTTACTCCATGTCTGACTGTCCCATCACAACCCAGTACCATCTTTTTTACCCTTTATATCGGTATCCCCTAAATTTGCCCACATTCAAGATGGCCGTTTCTGCACTTCCTGCGGTGCGGAACGGACCAGAATTGGGGCTGATCGGGCCTCTGTGGTCACTCATCGTGCCTTTCTCTTTAGCGGGGCACGATGGATGGCTTCACATTGGGCATGTAATGGGACCGTGAGCCAGTTTTTTTTTGGCTTTGTTGCCTTGTTTTGCTGCCTATATGCGCCAAGGGCAGACGCGCCGCTGATTGGTGCGGTTGCGTCATGTGACCGGCGCTGGACGTGATCTGGCGTGGCAAATGCGGCGTATCCATGGCAGCATGACGCTCTGCTTTATGAGCAGGTGCGTCATGTGACCCTGTCTGGACCAATCAGACACAGCAGAGGGATATATAGGACGCCAGAGAAGTTATGTGGTGTCATTCTCTCCCTCTGCTGGCAGGCAGAGGATGTTTCCATGTGGACCTTTGTTGCATGGAACCTTTTTTGGATATCAATCGTGATTCTTGATCCTCTTGACAGGTAATATTTTAAAAGTTCCACCTAGGAGAGGGAGGAATTTCTTCTCTCTCTTTTTGATGGATAGAATAATTTTTTATCTTATTTCATATATATTTTTTGATGTTTTAGGACATATATCTTTGGACTCAAGAATCCACTGGTTTTTTGTCCTCCTATATGAGTTATATTACCTGATGAATCCGAATTGTAGATTTCCACTTTCCATCTACAGGTACCATATCCATTTTCTTTAGGGAGATTTATTTTTACTCCCCAATGGAATTACTTTCATACCTATATATGTTATTTTTTATTTAAGGCACCTATCTTGGACCAATTTTTTCATATGTCCGCACTTCTTATATGGACTTGTTTCTGATGGAAAAGTTTTCCTGGAACTTTGAGGGCATCGGGGAATCCACAACACAGTGTTACTGGAACCTGAGATGCACATATGGGAGCATTGATGGAACATTTTTTCATATGAGTTTTTTGTGTAAGTTTTTTTGCTGTTTCGCTGTATTCCATATAACAGTTGAAATTAAAGTGGAAATTTATTTTATTGTTTCTGTATTTAATAGAAAATTTATTCTCGTAGAAGTGAATGCATTTGAATTCCCTGAAGAAGGACGTTTACAGTTTGAAACGCGTTGGACAAGCCTCCCTTGATCTGCTTCTGGCTGGAGCGGTCAACTCAGGCTATTGTATTCATCTTCGGAAGATTTGTATTATGTCAGATCTATGCGTTTTCATATATATGTGCTTTTTTGTACCATTTGTTCTTTTTTCATATATGTGTCCGCGTTATGTGGCATGTGTATAAATAAATATTTCGAAATTTTAAATTGAGGTTTTTTCATATTTTTTACATTGCCTCCAAAATCCCACAAACTAGAGTTTTTTTCTCATTTTATACATATTTGGGATGATGGCAATTACATGTTGGGTTGCATGAGGTGTTACATTTTTTCGAGTTTTATAGTATGAGATGGTAAACCCATCGGGGCCGGGGGCTTTCCCTTGTTTAGTGTTTCATATTGCGTTTTGAATCTCCTCCAGGTTGATAGGCTCATCCAATAGGTCCCTCACCTCAGCAGTCAGCTGTCGCATTTGGGAGTTGGCTAGGTATTCTGTCACATGCGTCTGGGGGGGGGAGGATTCCTGTGCAGGTTATAGAGGGATGCATAGAACCCCTGGAATTCCCTTGCTATGTGCTTGGGGAGTTAGGCTTTCTGTCCTAGCGATGACACTATATGGGGTATGTAATTTGCCAGCCTCTGATCTCTTAGGGAATTGGCCAGGAGTTTACCGCATTTGTTCCCTGATTCATATAAATTTTTCCGGCAAACCTGTATTGTCGCTTTAGCTTTAAAGTGCATCAGGTCAGAGATTTTCTTCTGTAGGATCAGGAGTTTCATCTCCAGCGGGGAGTTCGGGCATGTTTATTTCTGGCTTCCACCGAGGTTAGGTCGTCTAGGAGGGAGGTCAGCTGGATTGTACGTTGCTTTTTGATCCGAGAACCGTGCTTAATATGCATACCCTGGATCACTGCCTTGTGTGCTTCCCAGACCATGCCAATGTTGCTGTCTGGTATGTCGTTGGTCTGGAAATAACAGTCTAATTTTCTGGTGACGTCTTTGAGCACCTCTGCGTCCTGAAGGAGGCTTTCATTTAACCTCCAGGTCCTCGTTCTGGAAGTGAGGCTGTCTGTCAGCGCATATGAAAGTAGACCCGATCGAGGTGTTTCGTACAAAGTGTATTTTTGGAGTGTGGTATCAGGAAATAGTCAAATCTAGAGTACTGTCTATGTGGTACCGAGTAGAATGTGTAATCCCTTTCAGAGGGGTGGAGAATACGCCAGGA